>CBVK0102997533.1:0-30761 GCA_900067695.1 Picea abies | reverse complement strand
CCTCTCAGTATTTTTCCAACCCCAAAATGTAAAGTCCAACACCTAGCTGAAGACTTGTGGAACTAGGATGTTGGCCATTGTCACCTCACCAACTCTCCTTTGCACTGTAGACAAAGGGTAGACCCAAGTCAAGGGGGCTTCCCTATGGTTTCTAGGCTCACTTTTTGTAGTATAGAATAAGATTAATGAGATTCTAAACAAGTACAACAAAAATCCTTCATAGCCATCTTTGATACACAAAATATTATAACAATACCCATATCTCACTCAAAGGTTCATGATTCCCTATAGACAACATGTTATGTGGTTTAGGGCATTGATTATGTCCCTTAATCCCTAAAGGATTCATAAATGACCGAAGGGCCTTATTTTCCTCGCTTGACCATGGCTAATTACTTAATGCACATGTCCCTAGTGCAAAATATTTCATAATGGTACACATATTCAACTTGGAGGCCAAATATTTCCTCTAAAGGGATTAATTTGAAGGTGATGTTCATGGATATTGAGCCTTACAAATCCATTTATGGAATAAGGCCCTTATTGTCCTCCCTTTGTTATGGTAAAGTCCTTGAGACCCATTCCTACTATGAAAAAACTCATTATTATACCCATATCCTACTTATATGACAACGATTCACTTTAAAGGAACTATGTTGTAGTTTGAGGTCTTGATCATGGCCTATTAGATCAAGAATATTAACTTAGGTTCTAATTCCCTTGACTTCTAACCCAACCATGGTCAAGGCTCTAGTACCCATCCCTAATGCATAAAAACTTCTAATGACATCCACATACCATTCTAATGATAATGATATCTTATATAAGGCATGTTTTTTGGTTTGTGGCATTGTCCATGGCCCTTGTAGATCCCTGAAAAATTCATTTAGATCCTAAGGGATTTATTGTCCTCTCATGCACATTATCAAGGCATTGAGACCTATCCCCATTATCCAAAGAATTATAGGAGAAACCATGTTCCACTTGGAGGATATGGTAATATTAATATTAAAATGGTAATATTAACATTAATATTAAAATCCCAGCCTAAAATATTAATACTAGAGGCAGGAAACAGGGACCTCTGTGGGCGAAATCATAGTGAATGGTAGTGTTTTTGATGCCATATTAACATAACCGATTATTCTTGAATAAGTGAAACTAGTTTTTTCATTCATATTCATAACTATATGAAGTTGTTGATTAGAGATTATTTTGTAACCAGTATGAAGATGTCTAATATTGATGTAAGTGATTATATTTGATCATTCATTGGTATTAACATAAAGACTTAATGGTGTCCACCCTTTGGAGGTTTTGACATGTATAAATGTTATGAATTATTGATTCACATGTTCAATGGCCTATTGATTGATGGGTTGTTTACCTAGAAGGTTAAGAGGTTGATAGATTGATGATCCTTACCTGTATTTAGTGTATATGGGTTTAAATGTATTAACCCTGTTCCTAAGGATTTTCATGTTTAAAAGTGAAGATACCTTTCATCCACAGTGTTGTAGATGTCTAGTAAGAGG
This sequence comes from Picea abies, assembly GCA_900067695.1. NCBI lineage: Eukaryota > Viridiplantae > Streptophyta > Pinopsida > Pinales > Pinaceae > Picea > Picea abies. The sequence continues at coordinate 29,226 of CBVK0102997533.1, read as the reverse complement.
AATTTGTCTTAGGGATACTATGAATGAGTTTGATTGATGTTAAACCAATAATCTTTATTAAAGAGAGAAACATATTTTAGTTGTGCCTTTGAAACTTATCATGTGAATTATTGTGAAATTTCACATAATAGACTAGTCTTAAGTCTATTATGGTAATATTAATATTAAAATGGTAATATTAATATTAATATCAAAATTGATGCCCAAAATAATTTTTTATTTTTTTTCTAAATAAATTTTGGTCGTCGCCTATGCGACGACAACTTCTATTGATGTGACGGTTTAGCAACATAAACAACAACAAAATTTTGTCGCATATCCAACGACAAATTTTATTGATGCGACAGTTTTGCTATATAAACAATGAAAAGTTGTCATCGCCTATGCGACGACAATTTCTATTGATGCGACGGTTTAGCTATATAAACAACGGAAAGTTTTCATCGCATCAGCGACGACAACTTCTATTGATGCGTCGGTTTAGCTACATAAACAACAAAAAGTTGTCATCGAATCGAGGATGACAACTTCTATTGATGCGACTATTTAGCTATATAAACAATGAAAAGTTGTCGTCGCATATGCGATGACAACTTCTATTGATGTGTTGCTTTTGCTATAAAAGTTGTTGTCGCAATTTAGACGAAAAGTTGGTTTCACATTGTTTTCTTATATTGTCGCTTTTACGATGTTTGTTCAAGTTCATCGAAAATGCCACATCACATAAACCGACGTTTCAGAGACTCCAGATTTGTCGCCATATCAATGACATAATGTCGCAATAGCGTCGAAACAACTGTCGCAAAATGGCCCAAATATGCTAGTGAATATAGGGAATCATCGAAGGACGCTCATACCTAGGGTCTATTTGAAAATGAACCCTATATTGATCCCTCACATATTTCAAATACGTACCAGCCAATGAGGTGACTCCACTTTTGTTGAAGGATTCACCAAACAGGCTGACCAGGTGGTCAAGAATATTCTTTTTCAAATTGGCATTCTGAGCATTCCATCATGTGCATATGGTGGGCCCAAAAATATATAAGGTTTTGTCATTTATATTCTTAAAAAAATGTTGTTTCATGCGAAATAATATGATCATTAATTTGAAATAGTCAAAGAGATGTATGTTTCAATTAGATAATAGGAAATAATTAAGATATACATAAATACCTGGGATTTTTGGTATCTTGATCGAAACAATGTTCTCGTCCGCCAAAAAGGTAATTGGCATTGTTCCCTTACTGGTAACATGTGACAATCCAAGAAAGCAAATTGTAGAATCACCAATTGGGTCATCTTCACCATCATGTGCATGGTTTGGTGTACATTGGGAGGGTGTGTCATGGGTGCCAAAAGGTGCAATTGTTTGAGTCATGGGAATGTCAACCACAAGTGGAGAGGCAAATAGTCTTGCGGATATGTGGCTCATGCTAGGACATTGTGTCGTTGGTGAATCTTTGCTACCAACGCCAACCTCATGAACACGCTCATGAGCAACTCCCAAAAAATCCTATAGAAATAAAACATTTTATGTTTGGATCATATAAAAGCAACAAACCAAAATTCATAAATGAATATATGTGATAAATAACCTCTTTAAAAGATGGCACTCACCCCATATATTTGTATATGTTCCATCAAAACTCTGCACCTTTCTTTGTTCTCCTCCATTGGTTCACATCTAGCCAATGCAATAAGTTCCATGTTTGTATTTCTTATAGAATTTGTAATTGTATCCATTGGGTTGATGGGTTCAAAAAAATTGTGATCATCACCCATATTGTCAACATCAGGTGTGGATAACTACATATATCAACACAACAAAAAGTTAATTCAATTATAAAAAAAATAATAAAATTCACTTTAAATGGATATGAATATTGTTAGTTTTTTACCTACATTGAGGCTTGTTCCTTCCCATGATCACCCTACCACAATATAAGAAGCACGACATATTAAAATGTTACGTTATAATATAAGAAGGATGAGATATTAAAATGAATGTTAAAGATAAAAAAAAATAGGAGTCATTACATTGAGGTTGGTTGAAGTTACTGTGCCAACATTCATCTTAATCAATGGATCAACATCTATTTCATTCATCATCCTATGAGAACCATTCATATGTGCATAATTTATCTAAAGACATACCTCTACTGAAAAATCTCATCTAAACCATATTTTCATCAAAGAAAAAAAATGCCATTCTTTATTCCATAAACATCCTAATATGTAACCACTATCAACTGTATACAAATACAAGAAAAATAGTACTTTCATTAAATGCTCATTAATATGGTTTGATAATGACTTAGGTTGAGAAGGGTAAAATGGTGGAATGATGATGAATGATATATAGGATAACAAGGTATGAACTTGGATGGTTCCAGGAATTTTTTCTTTAGGCTTTAAACTTGCTTTTTTTTGTAAATTTTATGTACGCCAATAGAATGATGAACCATGAAAGACGTGTGATGATCAAATACCCAACAGCTAAATATTTTTTTTTAAACCAAGTCATTGTTTGCATTTCCCTTATCAAATAGAGTATAGGCATGCCTTGAAACAAAATTCTATTGAAATGGATTGATACTAGAGGAGACCTTTTGTAATCTTGAGTGATGAAGCAAGTGAATGGGGTAAAGTGTGTGTGGAGACTAAACAATAATTTTTCCATGTAATGGCATAGATCTAATCTGATTCACAATTCTTCTCCTTTACTCTCCATTACATCCTTTAATTGATTACAGGGAACCCAAACCCGTGGCTTAGATCTTCCTCTCTAAACTTGCTCGGTGACAAAACTTTAAAATTGGAAACCCCAAACCCAAGAATACGAAAATTTGGAAAATAACAAAAATGTTTGTTTACAAAAGTTTAGATCTGGATGCGGAACTCTGACTCAATGGAGCCTTTCACTCTAAATTAAACCTTTTAGAGGTGACATAACTTGGAATTGGAACCACAAATCTGGGTGGTGGAAATATGAGATTTCTCTTTGTCAATGTTTAAATAAAAGCTAGATGGTTGGAACCTTAACTAGATGGAACCCTCAATTCGAAAATCTAGAATTTCTTTGAAGTGGATTTTAAACAAAATATGGATCCAAATGCCATGTCATGCAATCCACATTAAAAACATGAATGTTTTCCGATGGTCAATCCTTATTCTTTTACTGAGTTTGCATGTTGACAAGATGGTGGGGTCCAAGGCTCTCCTTTCGAGTACTTCCACATATGTGCATTTGAATTTATAAAGTGACAGAACCTTGAACCGAAACCATCAATCCAAAATATGGGATTTCTTTAAACTACCTTTTAACTAAAGTCCAGATTCAGTTGATCCAGGATCTGGATGGGCGGATAAACTCACTTCTCAATGAAACCTTGTGGACGGAACCCCCAATCTAAATATCTAGAATCAAATATTTCTTTGGAGTGGATTTTAAACAAAAGGTTGGATCCGGATATGGAACCCTACTCTGGAACCTTGAATTCAGAGATTTCCCCACTTCGCGATAGTCCAGATATCAAAAAGAATCTGAATACTCAACATCTTCGTCCACTCTTCGATTTACTCTACAATTCAGTCCACTTTTTTCTTGAGTGTTCAATTAACCATTATAGGATATTTGCTCCAAAAATGGGCATTATAAGAAAAATCATACTTGTTGAGTTGGAAATTCAATAACCAATAGAATTTCAAAGAATTGAATCAACCATAATAATTGAGTTGGACAAATAAAGTCAAGAATGATCATGTGTCATGTTTTTATTTGACAATATTTAACCATTTACCTCATCTTAATTAAGATCTTCTCAAAATATGATAAGTATCTTTGAAACACTAAATACAAAATCTTTTATATTGTTAATATGACATCCATTATCATTTATTTATTTTAATCTTATTATTATTGTATATTAATAATATGTATTTTATTATTATAATATTATATTATATATTATTATAATATAAATATTAATTTACAATATTATACTTATTATATAATATTTAATTTATAATTATAAATTCATAAATAAAAGTTAAATGCTTATTATATTATAATATGAATTAAATATTATATAACCACTGTATAATATTATTATAAAGTTGTTATATAATATTTAATTCAAATTAAGCATTCACCTTTTCATCACATGTACCTTTGTACTCTAATACTAATTCATACTATGAGTTTCCTTAATCCGTAGTAAGAGAGTTGTATGTATTTAGGAATATTTATAGTATAATATTGATTCATAATATAATATTTTTTAATATAATTATAATATTTTTGTTTTAATATGATTATAATATTTTAGTAATGTTATATTATTACTATGAATTTATATTATTATTATTATATAAAGAAAGTGAAGATTTGTATTTATATAAAGGTTGTGTCGAGGAAAAGCAACAATTAAAATTTTACAAATTTTGATTTGTTATTAGACAAAGTTCATTTCTACTGGCCTCCTATCATAGAAAACATGAAAAAACATATACATCTAGGCAACTTAACTGCGATATATTCTGATATATTGGCCCATCAACGAAATGCATTTAAAGTACATATTCAAGTTGTTGAATTGTTTATTGGTTCATCTTGCATTTCAACTTGACTTTGTGCATTGTCTCCATTGGCTATACTTACCCTCCTTGGTCAACACCACATTGTCTAGTCCGAGAACTCCTTGATATTTGGTTGTCAGACCCTGAATTGGAGTTTTGGGGGGCTTCCCTGGCTTTGAAATGATTGCATTCCTACTCTAATGTGTCCCTCCTTTGAAGTAGCCTCACTATAGTCTTCTCTAATTCATTTATCTGATATATTTCTTCCCCTCTTTCTCATAATTGCTTGAGTTCCTATTCCAAACGATCTATTCTTTGCAGCAGTGTTACCACCGTTTTCTCCAATGCAATTTTTTTCTACCTTTCTTGGTCTAAGCTATCAGTTTTGTGGAAGAGGAGAGTGACCATATGTTTTGTATTGTTGAATTTGACTGCAAATTATCCAATTTAGCTCCTAGAACCCTCAAATATATCCTCATGCCTCCTTAAGATGCATTCTATTTCACTCCATAATAGGTATATTGTTTGACAGTCTCTCAAATCCACTTTGTCACACTTCTAGTTCTTGGCACACAAAGAACAATTAAAACTTGATCCCAATATAACCCCAGCAAGTGGATAATGATAATTTGGATTCTGGCTGGTCTCGTAATTGACAATTTGAGTTTGGGGATTTTTGAATCTCTAATGTTTAAGGGGTTTTAATCTAACACCCAATTAGATGTGGACTTTGCTAGAATGAAAATCCCATAGTCAACTAAATATAGTAGGAGAGGGGTCAGTATTGGAAAAATGGGGTAGGGGATTAATGAGTGGGTGGTCGAATCAAAACTCAGAGGCAAAATTTAGACCATGGGAAGGGAACAAGGAAAACCCTAATCCCAACTCTGAATTCAGGTAATTCCTAACACCAATTACGTCCCATAGATAAGAGAATTAATCATTGGTGTGTATATTTAAGACAAGAAAATTGAAATTGTAATGCTTAGAGGAATATTTAAGACTAGGAAGCAGAAATGAAGAAACCCCTAATCCAATCTCTGCATCTTGGTAATTCCGAACAATAATTTCATCCCCCAGACTGGAAAATTTATAACCGAAAAGAACTTCACGAGTGCATAAAGTTTGAACATGAACACTGAAAATGTAATGCTCAGAGAGGAACCAAGGATACCTTATAACCAAGGTGCACTTTCCATAAGGCTAGGAAGGATAGAAGAGGGAGCCTACAATGGAGGTGATTCCATAAATTTCCTGGTCATTTCACCAGTATCTATCGCCTACAACAAATGTCATATGCATGATTGCCTTCCTTAAAAACCCAAATCCACATGTGTTGTGACTATGAGTGAAATTTCTCAACTTGATCATGGAGTGTGCGAGCATTGGTTGAATGACCTTGGAGAACTGTGAATCATCCTTATCATTTATAACCATCATCATGCAATTAAGGGAGGGGATGAATCTTTAATTCTCCATTAATTACCACATTACCTTGGTTTAACCTTGAGCCAACCTTTGCATATTTATTTGCTTCCACATTTAACTCTCGTTTGATATGATAAAGGGTGATTTTTTGGAGATTTTTTAACGCATAAAGGGAATAATACCATTGTAGACATTACCCATGGCAATATTTATGTGAACAATTTCTCTTATGACTAGCATGGAGTCTCCGCAAATGATGAGGCTTTTTATTCTTTTGGAGAGGGCCAATTTGATTTCAGCATATAGCATATGCTTCATTGTTAGTCAATGATCCAAGTCCCCAAGAATAATTGATGAATTGTTGACCTTCATGATTATAAATAGTCCCATACCGCACGTGCTTCCCCTGGGTTTCTTTGCAAAGATCCATCAAAGAATAGTATATTGTTTGTCTGCTTAGTTTTCCATGTCTTAAATTCTGTTATATCAAATCTTAACATCCAGTTTGGGGATTTTTGGAGGGGATTTTGAATGGGAGATTGTTTGGTTCCCATGTTGAAAGTGCTTAGCCAACAATCTTAAATATTTTCCATGGATTGGTCTTTCCATTGAACTCGTTTTTTCATGTATTATGTTAGAAGGGTGCAGGATTTCATTGAAACTAGTCTTGGGTTTTTATTGCCTTCCTAAAAAATCCTTTTACTACGAGCTAGCCAGATTCCCCAGCATATATATTTGGGTAGAGATTCCCAATAAAATTTGAAAATGTGTTTTTTCTTGAAGGTCCCATTATAGTGGCTCCCCCAACGAAAGAAAAAATTTGAGCAAGAAAGAGGCCAGCTTAGCCGATGACCTAACGAACCTAGAGCATGATACCAAGTTTCCTTCACAAAGTTGCACTCTATGAATAGATGTTGAATGGATTTTTCTTCACTTTGACATAATACATAGTGGGAGGGCCCACTTATTCCTTTCTTTTTTAAATTCTCAGTTGTAAGAATTTTTGTATGCACTAAAATCCAACAAAATAAACTGATCTTTGGTATTCCATCATTATGCCAAACATTTTTCCACCAGCTGGATCAAGGATGACCATGGGATGCTTCTACTAACATTATATACCTTATATTAACTTAATAGAGCACGAAGCCCCATTCTTGGGCATATTTAGTTCTTTGATTTCGAGGGGAACATCCCTAAGAGAAGGAAATCAACAAGTTAAAAAATTAAGCAAATTGAGGAGGGGGGTAGAGATCTATCCAAGTTTTCCATGTGCCATCTCAATACCAAGATGATAGATCTATCAGGTTGCAAATGCCTTGAGATTCCAACCAGCCTCGAAGGAGAAGAAGAGGTGTAATATTATCACACCTCTCAAACTCCAAGATTTTTCTTCCCAAGGGTTTATCAAATGGTCATTCTCGGGTATCCAATTCAACTTTTCAATAATAAGAGGTCTAGCAGCAAGAATAAATTTGAAGATATGAGATCCATTTTTTACTTTTGGTTGAAGATCCAAGTTTCTTCTCCTTGAACCAGTGAAACATTTATTCCATAAGGCTTGTTTCCACCACTCCATGCTTCTAGTGATTAGTCTCCACAAAATTTTGGCTCCCATGGCATGATTCATAATTTATGGCTCCATTATTCCCATCCCACCATGACTCTTTATGTTTGTAACTTGATTCCAATTGATCAGGTGGAATTTTTTGTGATCTCACTTCCTTCCCTGCCATAGAAAGGTCCTAATGTTCATCAATATATTTTTAGCTATGCCTTTGGGAGCCAAAATGGTGGAGCATTGGTAAAGAGGAAGGGTATATAGAAAAGATTTGATGCGAAGGACCCTCCCAACTAGATTTAGCCATTGTGTGCCCCATTGTGTGAGTTTCTTGTTGATTTTTTATTTGTTTCTAGATCTGGAAATATGAGGATTTGAGAGTGATGGGGATGCCTAGGTATCTAAAGGAAGTCCAATTTTCAGCTAGAGGAAATTGAAATACATGTACTATGGATCTCATGATCCTTGGAAAATTATTCCATCCATAAACTTGGAATTTTATATTTTTTACATCTCCTCCAAATGCATCAAGGAAGAAGTCCAAAGTTTGTTTGAATCTTTTTGCAATAATGACTTATACACCCCCTAAAAATAGTGTGTCATATACAAATTGGGAGTGATTCATATTGTTCACCCCTCTTGTTATCTGAAGGCCAGGAAAATTCCAAATATCTCTTTCATGTTCCATTTTCCTGCTTAAAGTTTCATCCACCAGCAGAAAAAGAAGAGGGGAGAGAGGGAAGCCTTGACAAAGTCCCCTGCTGACCTGAAAAAAAATTGAGGCTCTACCATTTACAAGTGGCGCAATCCAAGGATTGCCAATGCAAGCAACCACCCATTTGATGAAGGAAGAGTTGAACCCAAACTTCTCCATTACCTTAAAGAGAAATATATGACGAACAAAATCAAAGGCATTGGCCATATCTAATTTTACTACCATACCTTTACCTTTTGAATAAGTACTGGAGTGAATTGCCTCATGTACTAGCACAATCGTGTCCACTATTTTCCTTTCCTATATGAAACCACCTTGGTTAGGAGAGATAATCTTGGAGAGGGAATTCTTTAATTGGGAGGCTATTATTTTGGTTAGAATTTTGTAAGAGGAGTTGCATAGGGAAATTGGTCTGAAATGAGAGAAGGAGGAAGGGTTAGTCTCTTTAGGAATTGGGGCTAGAAAAGAGAAGTTAGTAATACCTCCTAATTTCAAGGTTTGATGGGAAAAATGAAGAATTCTTTTAAGGTCAGTCTTGATCAAATACTAGAAGAAGTGATAGAAGGAAATAGAGAATCCATCTGGACCAGGGGCATGTAACGGTTCCAGACTTCATATGGCTAAATGTATTTCATTTTCAAAGATGGGGTGATTTAGCTCAATATTTTCCTCATTAATGAGCATGGATGGGATATTCTCAATCTTGGAGGTGATGTTTACTTGTCTTGCTTCTTCCTTTTGAGTGTATAAATCAACAAAGTGATTTCTAGTTGTTTTAATTTCTGCAAAATCTGTCACAAATGTGCCATACTCTAAAGTAATTTTGGAGACATTATTCTTGCTTTTCCTTATCTTGGCTTGGTTGTGAAAAAACATGGTATTTTTATATCCATCTTGAAGCCATAAGCTTCGAGACTTTAGATTCCATAGTTCTTCTTGCCTTTTTAGAGCATGTTGGTAGTTGCATTGTAAGTTGAGATCCTCTTTTTGAGGTTGGTTTTTTTATCTCTGTTCTCTAATTCATTTTGTAGCTCAGTAAGTTTACTTTTTATATGAATTTTTTCCATGGAGGGATGAACAAATTATAGCTTGGCCCAATGTTTTAAATCTTGTTTGACCAAAGATATTTTTTTCTCCCAAATATAGACCAACATTCTAGGGATCCAAGTTTTCCATGTAGATTCAACCAAGTCCAAAAATTCTTTGTGTTTGAGCCACATAGGGTTAAAACGAAAGGGGAGAGAGCCAAATTTGGGAAGGTATTGGAGTTGGAGGAATATGGGCGTATGATAAAAAATGAGAGAGGGCAGAATGTATGATTTAATGGAATCATTTCATTGAAGGAAGTTGTTATGAACAAGGAACCAATCTATATTTGCAACAATATGTCAGGTCCAACATGCATATTGGTCCAAGTGTATTTTCCTCACGGAGGAGTAATGTCCATGAAATCCCAATCAGACAAAATTTCCTCTAGATTACTTCGGAATGGATCTCTTCCAAAAATCCCTCCTTGTTTTTCCGAACTAGTCCTGATCAAATTTAAATATCCAACTATAATGCAATGTTCAAATAGACCAGTGTTTCTCGAATTTGATATCAATACCCAACATTATGATTTATCGATGGGGTTTATCAGAATATATACATTGATGATAGAAAAATTAAGGTTACTATGTTTATGATGAAATTTAGTAAGTATCTAGTGTTTCATTTTGAGGTGATATTCTAGACTTGCCTCTTGTTCGTTCCATAGAGTAAAAATTTTTCTAGAGGCACCTCTTGCATATTTCGCTATGAGATTGTTGGACTTCCATAAGATTTTCCCTATCTTGGTAACTTCTTCTTCTTTCATATTGGTCTCCTGAAAAAAGGAGGATAATTGGATTTTTAGATTTAATGAGATCTTTGACAGCCTGGGTATTTGGGGTGCTACCTAACCCCCTGTAACTCCAGGAGACCACAATCATTATTTAAGAGGGTTATATTGGGAGCCCCCTTTTTTTACTGTATTCCCACTTTGTGCCTTTCTATTTTTCAATCCTCCTATCATATTTGGAAATAATTTCTGAGAACCCAACAAAACATCTTTTTGTGCTTGTTCTTCCCTAACTTATTTGGCAGCTCTTTGTCCTGACTTCCTTGGAATAATTTCTTGTAATGCTTTGTCATCTTGACCCTCTTCTCCAAGTCTTTTTGTTTCTGAATTATATTGATCCAGATTTATGTAGGAACACAATGAAATACAGAAATACACATAAATGCAGAGATGCAGTGAAAATAAAACTTCATTTCATTAACAACAAATGACTGAAATATGCTTACAAACAGAATGGAAATAAAATAGCTAGGGCGCTGGTATCTTATCTCTGAGAAGATATGTGGCCGCTACTGCCCTCTAAACTCGGTGCTATAATGAGGCTTGAAGGCCTATATATTATTGAGAAACAATGGAAAACCCTAAACATCCAAAAACGTAACCCTAGGATATGAAACACCAGAATATGGGCCCCGTTGGGCTAAATTGGTACATCAATTTCCCAGGGTCGTAACTTTGGCATACTATCTCTATTTGACGCACACGATACATTGTTAGAAATATCTATCCGAGGATTACACTGCTGGAAAAAAAAATATCAGGTTTAATTTGAACTCATATTTGTCAGAAAAAAAAAAACGTCGTTTAGGGCCTCAAAATGGCTTCAGAAGTTCAAGACCCAAAAATTTGCTAAAAATAGTAAATTGTGCTACAATTAAGGAAATTGAAAAACTGAAAGAAACAATGGTGTGGGTCCAAGTGGAATAGGTGGGTGGCCACAAATATCCACCTGGATCATTCCTCCCCCCTTAGGAAGAAATGGTCCCCATTGTGTTGAGTTCCTCCATGGAACTTGGTCCTTGGTGAGCTACTTGCCTTGGTGAAGGAGTTGGCCTGCTTTGACAACTCGATATAGCTGGATCCTTTGTTGGTGGATGTTCTTGATCTGTGTGTCCATAATCTGATTAGTTATGGCATGTTCCAAGCAATTTGGGTTTAACTCTGTTGGTGTGAGTTGTTCTGCCATGTCAGATGTGTCCAATAGAGGTGGAAAGTAGGGTTGAAGGCAGTCCACATTAAACACTAGGTGAAGACCAAGGAATGGTGGAATACTGAGCTCAAAGGAATTGTCCCCTACAACCTTGGTGATGGTGTATGGCCCATATCAGAGTAGGAGAATCTTGCGGTAGGATCCAGTGAGGCGCTCCTTTTGCAAATGTAGCCACACTTTGCCGCCCACCTGGAAGTTGTACGGCACCCAATGTTGATCATGTTGTTGTTTGTACTTTGCATTGGCTCTGTCCAAGATGTCATGAACCTATTGGCGGATGTGTTGAATGTGCTCAATGGAGTCGTTTTCCTTGTCAGCCTCAGAATGGACATGGGATGAATCTGCCTGAGTAGCCGCAAATGGCATGGCTACATCAATGGGACATAGTGGTTGGAATCCCAAGCCCACCTCAAAGGGGTTGTGGTTGGTTCAGCTATGGTGAGCCCTGTTGTAGCTATGTTGTAAATAAGGGACGCTCTCCCCATGTGCATGGATGCTTTGAGTTGTACATGTGTTGAATGTGTACAATCATCCGGTTGACGACCTATGTCTAGCCATTAGTTTGCGGATGGAAAGTTGTGGACTTGGTGACCTTGGTGTCCAGCATCGAACAAAGGCTGGACCAAAATGTACTAAGGAACCTACTGTCCCGATATGAGATGATAGACTGTGGGATCCCAAAGTTCATTCAAAGAAGAGTTTAGTAGTGGCTTTTGCTATGATATTCTTCTTATAGGCCATCATAATGGATATATTCGAGAATTTGTTGATGAATAAAAAAACATAGCCATTTCCATGCTTAGAAGAAGGAAGGCTCGACATGTAATACATGGAGAAGGATTCCCAAGGTCGACTAGGGGTAGGCAATAGATTATAGAGGCCTTGCTTCTTGATGGTCGGTTTGGAAATGGCGTAAGCAATGTAGGACTTGATGTACTTACTGACATCCTTTCGAAGGTTCAACCAATAGAAATAATTTTACAGTACTACCACAGTTTTCTTGACCCCGAAATGCTCAGCGACCTGACTGTAGTGCACCTCCCAAATCATCTTGGCACGCTCACTTGAATGAACACAAAGGTGTCCTAGGTGACATAGCAGGGCATCTTGGAGGTGAAAATTATGAACTTGCTTACCCTCCAAGAGCATATTGCATGTGTGGCTAAATGTTGGATCACTTTTGTAGAGAAGCGGCCAATCGAAAGTCTCGTGCCCACAAGAGTTGAGCACCATGGTTAGCGCCATGATAGGTGGTCGGTTGAGGCAGTCTGCAACATTATTGGTGCTTCCTTTCTTGTACTTAATGTTCAAATGAAACTGTTGTAGGTATGTGGACCACTTCTGATAGAGATCGTTTTGCAACTTCCCCTGTGTCTGTATGAACTGCAAGGATCAGTGGTTTTTGCGGATGACCATTTCCTTTCCCAAAATGTAATGCTTCCATTGTCAGCAAGCCTATACAATGGAATGCATCTCTTTGTCATAAGTGGGATACTTCCGGACTGTGTCATAAAGTGTCTCACTGTGATATGCCACTAGATTCCCATGTTGAGTAAGGAATGCCACAATAGCATACTCAAAGGCATATGTCACTATCTCAAATGGTTGTTGCAAGTCTGGTAAAGTGAGAACTGGTGCAAAGTAGAGGAGACGTTTCAACTCTTTGAACACCTTCTATTGAGATTCAGACCAAAATAATTTTTATTTCGCTCCTCCCTTGGTGACTTGACTCAAGGGCCAAGTGATATGAGAGAATCCCAACATGAACCTTCAGTAGAAATTGGCAAGACCCAAAAAGTTGCGGAGCTCTATTAGGGTGGTTGGGGCTAGCCAATCCCGAATGACTTGGATCTTGGCTGGATATACATGAACACCCCACTCATCAATAATGTATCCTAGATACTGAACCTGGGTCATGCCAAAAGTGAACTTCTCCAAATTGGCACACAACTTCTGTTGTCACAGTGTTTGGAGAACCTGTCCGATGTGGTGGAGGTGCTCTTCCCAAGTCTAGTTGAAGATCAGAATGTAATCCAAGTACACCACTACAAATGAGTTGGTGAATGGTCGCAAGATGTCCTCCATTAGCTTCATGAAGGTTGCAGGGGCATTCGTCAACCCGAAAGGCCTGACCAACCATTTGAAAAGGCCCTCCTTGGATTTGAAGGCAGTCTTCCACACATCAGAGGGTTCGATTGGTACCTGGTGATACCCAGACTTGAAGTCGATCTTGCTGAAATATTTCTCCCCCTTGAGTTGGTCCAGAAGGTCATCAATCTGTGGGATCGAGTACCTATTCCAGACAAGGATCTTGTTCAGCGCCCGATAGTCAATGCAGAGTCTCCAAGTCCCATCCTTCTTCTGCACCAGCACGATCGATCTCCCATAGGGCGATGAACTCGGACGAATGTGACCTTTCTACAATAGCTCCTGAATCTGCCTCTTGATTTCGTCATTCTCCAGAACAGAGTGCCGATATATTGGTCCATTGGGCAGTGACGCACTTGGGGTTAGATCAATGGGGTTCCTGACCTAGCAGTGTAAAGGCACCCATGCGGGGGAGGTGAATATTTCCTCGTACTCCTCCACGACCCTATCCATATGTTTCTATCATGTAGAGGGGCCCTATTTGGAGGTCGTGGCCACAGTATTCTTCTTGCCCTGAGGGCGGATCATCAGGAAAACAAATTTCTTAGTTTTGGCAATGAGCTTACTACGTTGTTTTGCAGTAACCAAAGAGATGGATATAGGTGGTGCTATTTAGGGTATCCTATACAAATTATTTCCCAAAGTAATAATAATAGCACAAGGCCTAGACTCATACAAAACATGTCGCTTCAACAAGTATGGTTGTCCTAATAATACATTGGAAACATCAAGAGGAGCAATGTCTATAATACCTCATCCGTGAAGGGCTTGATATTGTAGGGAAGGCAGAATTGATGGCTGACGCGGAGGTCCTATCCTTGGTGTAGCCACCCAATGGTGTATGTTTGTGGGTGTGTTGTAGTTGGCAAGCCCAGTCGTTTCACGACCTCTACTGAGATGACGTTCTTCTGGCTCTCGTTGTCGACAATGAACTGCAACGGGGAACCCTTTACCCACATCTAGGAATGGAAGAGGCTCTTGGCCTCCTTTGGATCTTATGGTTCCTTCTTCTAGATCTTCGTGGTGGCAATGGTGGCATTGGGCTCCACATCGATAACTTCCCCTTGTCATTCCCCTTGTCGGGTTCTTATTTAGAGTCAGAGCCTACATCTGATTCAAAAGCCTTCAACTCAGCTACCAGTGACTGCTTGGACCAACACTCACTTGTGTTGTGACTAGATCTCTTATGGAACTCACACCACTTCCCCATGTCCTTTTTTGGCTTCCTGGTGTTGTTCTTTGCTTGCAGATTTGGATATGAAACGCTAGAATATGGGCCCATCGAGGTAAATTGGTACATCAATTTCCTAGGGTAGTAACATTGGCATACTATATCTGTTTGACTCACACAATACATTGTGAGAAATATCTATCTGAGGAATACACAACTGACAACGAATATCCCGTCCGAAACAGACTCAAATTTGCCGAAAAAAACGTCGTTTAGGGCCTCAAAACGACTCTGAAAGTTCAGGACCTGAAAAACTGCTAAAAATAGTAAATTGTGCTACAATTAAGGAAACTGGAAAATTGAAAGAAACAATGGTGTGGGTCCAAGTGGAATAGGCGAGTGGCCAACAATATCCACCTAGATCATTCCTCCCCCCTTATGAAGAAATGGTCCCCATTGCGTCGATTTCCTCCATGAAATGAGGAAACTTTTGTTGAACATGGTCCTTGGTGAGCCACTTGCCCTGGTGAAGGAGTTGGCTTGCTTTTACAACTCAATATAGCTGGATCCTATGTTGGTCGGTGTTATTTATCTGTGTGTCCATAATCCGATCATTTGTGGCTTGTTCCATGCAATCTGGGTTTAACTCTGTTGGTGTGAGTTGTTCTACCATGTCGAATGTGTCCAATAGGGGTGGAAAGTAGGGTTTAAGGCAGTCCACATTGAACACTGGGTGCATACTAAGGAATGGTGGAATACTGAGCTCAAAGGCATTGTCCCTTACATACTTGGTGATGGTGTATGGCCCATATCAGAGCGGTTGAATCTTGCGGTAGGATCCAGTGAGGCACTCATTTTGCAAATGTAGCCACACTTTGTTGCCCACCTGGAAGTTGTGTGGCACCCAATGTTGATCATGACGCTGCTTGTACTTAGCATTGGCTCTAGCCAATATGTCATTAACATCTTGGCGGATGTGATGAATGTGCTCAATGAATTTGTTTTCTTTGTCAACCTCAGACTGGACATGGGTTGAATCTGCCTGAGTAGCCGCAAATGGCATGGCTACGTCAATGAGACATAGCGGTTGGAATCCCAAGCCCACCTCAAAGGGGTTGTGGTTGGTTGAGCTATGAAGAGCTCGTTTGTAGTTGTGTTGTACATAGGGGAGGATCTCATCCCATGTGTGTGGATTCTTTGAGTTGTACATGTGCATAATGTGTACGATCATCCCGTTGACGAACTCTGTCTGGCCATCAGTTTGCGGATGGAAAGATGTAGACTTGGTGAGCTTGGTGTCTAGCATCGACCAGAGGCTGGACCAAAATGTACCGAGGAACCTGTTGTCTCGATCTGAGATAATAGACTATGGGATCCCAAATTGTACCCACACTTGTTCAAAGAAGAGTTTAGTAGTGGATTTTGTTGTGATATGCTTCTTGCAGGCCATCATAATGGACATCTTAGAGAATCTGTCGACGACCACAAAAACATAGTCATTGCGATGCTTAGTTGAAGGAAGGCCCGACATGTAATCCATTTATATGGATTCCCAAGGTCGACTAGGGGTAGGCAGGGGAGTATAGAGGTATTGCTTCTTGATGGTCTATTTGGCAATGGCGCAAGCAGTGCAGGACTTGATGTACTTCCCGACATCCTGTCGAAGGTTCAGCCAATAGAAATACTTTTGCAGTACTGCCATAGGTTTCTCGACCCCAAAATGCCCAATGACCCAACTGCAGTGCACCTCCCAAATCATCTTGGCACGCTTACTTGAAGGAACATAAAGGTGTCCTAGGTGACATAGCAGGGCATCCTGGAGGTGAAAATTAGAAACTTGCTTACCCTCCAAGACGATATTGTATGTGTGGCCGAATTCTGGATCACTTTTGTAGAGAAGCGGCCAATAAAAAGTCTGGTGCCCACAAGAGTTGAGCATCGTGGTTAGCGCCATGATAGGTGGTCGGTTGAGGCAGTCTGCAACATTATTGGTGCTTCCTTTCTTATACTTAATGTTCAAATGAAACTATTGTAGGTATGTGGACCACTTCTAATGGCAATCATTCTACAACTTCCCTTGTGTCTGTATGAACTTCAAGGGTCGGTGGTCTGTGCAGATGACTGTTTCCTTTCCCAAAATGTAATGCTTCCATTGTCGGTAATCCTGTACAATGGAATACATCTCTTTGTCATAAGTGGGATACTTTCAAAATGTGTTGGAAAGTGTCTCACTGTGATATGCCACTGGATGCCCCTGTTGAGTAATGACTACCCCAATAGCATAGTCGGAGGCATTTGTCTCTATATCAAATGGTTGTTGCAAGTCTGGTAATGTGTGCACTGGTGCAGAGCAGAGGCGATGCCTCAACTCTTCAAATGCCTTTTGTTGAGATTCATACCAAAAGAATTTTTCTTTCACTCCTCCCTTGGTGACTTGACTCAAGGGCTAAGTGATATGAGAGAATCCCAACACGAACCTGTGGTAGAAATTTGTAAGACCCAAAAAGATGCGAAGGTCTGTTAGGGTGGTTGGGCTGGCCAATCCCGAATGACTTGGATCTTGGTTTGATCCACATGAGCCCCCTGCTCATCAATAATGTATCCAAGATACTAAACCTGGGTCATGCCAAAAGTGCACTTCTCCAAATTGGCACACAACTTGTGTTGTCGCAGTGTTTGGAGGACTTGTAGGATGTGGTGGAGGTGTTCTTTCCAAGTCTTGCTGAAGATCATAATGTCATCCAAGTACACCACTACAAATGAGTTGGTGAATGGTCGCAAGATGTCATCCATTAGCCTCATGAAGGTTGCAGGGGCATTCATCAACCTGAAAGGCATGACCAACCATTCGAAAAGGCCCTGCTTGGATTTGAAGGCAATCTTCCACACATCAAAGGGTTTGATTAGTACCTGGTGATACCCAAACTTCAAGTCGATATTGCTGAAATATTTCGCCCCCTTGAGTTGGTCCAGAAGGTCATCAATCTGTGGGATCGGGTACCTATTCCAGGCAGTGATCTTGTTCAACGCCTGATAGTCAATGCAGAGTCTCCAAGTACCATCCTTCTTTTGCACCAGCATGATTGAGATCCCACAGGGCGATGAACTTGGTCGGATGTGATATTTCTACAACAACTCCTGAATATGCCTCTTGATTTCTTCATTCTCCATAACAGAGCATTGATAGATTGGTCCACTGGGTAGCGGGGCACCTGGGGTCATATCGATGGGTTTCCTGACCTGGCAGTCTAGAGGAACCCCTATGGGGGAGGTCAATATGTCCTCATACTCCTCCATGACCTTATCCATATGTTTTTGTCGTGCAAAGGGGACCTGTTTGGAGGTCGTGGCCACAATATTATTCTTTCCCTAAGGGCATATCATCAAGAAAACAAATGTCCTGGTTTTGGTAATGAGCTTACTGCATTGTTTTGCAGTAACCAAAGAGATGGATCTAGGCAGTGCTATTTCCTATATCCTGTAAAACTTATTGTCCAAAGTAAGAATAAAAACACGAGGCTTGGACTCATACACAACATGTCGCTTACACAAGTATGGTTGGCCTAATAATACATTGAAAACATCAAGAGGAGAAATGTCACATAATACCTCATCTGTGAAGGGATTGATGTTGTAGGGAAGGCAACATTGTTGGTTGATGTAGAGGTCCCGTCCTTGGTGCAACCACCCGATGGTGTATGGTTGTGGGTGTGCTATGGTAGGCAAGCCCAGTCGTTTCATGACCTCTACTCAGATGAGGTTCTTCTGTTTCTCGATGTCAACAATGAACTACAACGGGGAACCCTTTACCCACATCTAGGAATGGAAGAGGCACTCTACCTCCTCTAGATCTTTTGGTTCCTTCTTCTAGATCTTCATGGTGGCAATGATGACGTTGGGATCCACATCAATAATCTACTTCCCCCTGTCATTCCCCCTGTTGAGTTCTAATTCAGAGTTGGAGCCTGCATCTGATTTAGAAGCCTTCAACTCAGCTACCAGTGACAGCTTGGCCCGACACTCACTTGTGTTGTGAGTAGATCTCTTATGGAACTCACACCACTTCCCTGTGTCCTTTTTTGGCTTCGTCGTGTTATTCTTTGCTTGCATCTTTGGCGGGTTGTCCTAGGTCACCCCGCCTTGGCTTAGTCCTTTGTTCAACGGCTTGGGGGTACCTTTCCTTGCTTATGATTCGCAAACCCAAAGTCTCGCTTCTTTAGTTTGAACTTCTGCTCAATATTGGCAGCATACCGGTATGCCGCACCAAGAGAAGAGATGTCGAGAAAATCCATTTCCTCATGAATGTATCTATGCAGACAACTGCAGTACTTTAACACCAAATGTTTCTATGAATCTTTGATACCCAACTCTGTGCGTAGGGTATGAAACAGATTCGTCATCTCATGCACAACTTGGTCCCTTTACTGCCGCAACATAGTCCATTGTATGTATTTGTCCTCATAGCTCCCCACAGGATAGTATTTTTCCTTGATGGCATCTCAGAAATAATTCCAAGTGGGTGTGACTGAGAACAAAGAGGTTTCCCCCTCGTTTTGTTGCTCCTAGTAGGTTTCCCACCAGTACTTGACATGGGGGGTGGCTTTAAGAAGTAAAAAAATAATCCTTTCTCGGTCGGAAAAGTCATGAACCGAGAAATATCTTTCTAACAA
Source organism: Picea abies (assembly GCA_900067695.1). Taxonomy (NCBI): domain Eukaryota; kingdom Viridiplantae; phylum Streptophyta; class Pinopsida; order Pinales; family Pinaceae; genus Picea; species Picea abies. The sequence goes on along the minus strand of CBVK0102997533.1, from coordinate 9,863 downwards.
ATTCAACCATCTAGCTATGAAATATGCATCTATTTGTCCCTCAAATATGGGAATGTCAAATTTTACTTGTACCTTAAAAGGAGTGGCGCCTCCATAGTGGTTGTTGGATGTAGATGCGCTGCCAGTGGGCAGTCGTTGAAGGATCTGGGAAAAGTTTTCCATCATCGCGTTCCTTTGTTTCTCAAGGCCATTCTCAAGAAATAATTTGATAGGATCTCCTTCACCCTCATATTTCTTTTCTTCCCCCATGGGTGGTCGTCGGGGTTTACGAGGCTGATCTTGCAACGGTTCAACCAGATCGAGCCCTAACTCCTTATACCCCAACCTTGTTGGGGACATAGAAAGAAGGATCGAGAAATAGCAGACTGCTCTGATACCACTGATTCATATTTATGAAGGAACACAATGAAATACATAAATACACATAAATGCAGAGATGTAGCAGAAATAAAACTTCATTTCCTTAACAACAAATGACTGAAATATGCTTATAGACAGAATGGAAATAAAATAGCTAGGGCAATGGTAGCTTATTTTTGAGAAGAGATGTAGTGGCTAACTTCCTCTGACTCTGTGTTACAATGAGGCGTGGAGGCATATATATTATTGAGAAACAATGGAAAACCCTAAACATCCAAAAACCTAACCCTAGGAGATGAAACGCCAGAATATGGGCCCCATCGGGGTAAATTGGTACATCAATTTCTCGGGGTCGTAACTTTGGCATACTATCTCCATTTGATGCACATGATACATCATTAGAAAGATATATCTGAGGAACACACTGCTGACAACGAATATCGAGTCTGGAACAGACTCATATTCACAGGAAAAAATGTCATTTAGGGCCTCAGAATGGCTCCAGAAGTTCAAGACACGAAAAACTGATAAAAATAGTAAATTGTGCCACAATTAAGGAAACTGAAAAACTGAAAGAAAAAATGATGTGGGTCCAAGTGGAATAGGCAGGAGGCCACCAATATCCACTCGGATCATTCCTCCCCCCTTAGGATGCAATGGTCCCCATTGCATTGAGTTCCTCCATGAGATGAGGAAATTTTCGCTGAACTCGGTCCTTGGTGAGCCACTTGCCCTGGTGAAGGAGTTGGCCTGCTTTGAAAACTTGATATAGTTGGATCCTCTGCTGGATGGTGTTATTTAACTGTGTGTCCATAATCCGATCAGTTTTGTCTTGTTCCATGAAATTTGGGTTTAACATTGTTGGTGTGAATTATTCTGCCATGTCAGATGTGTCCAATAGAGGTGAAAAGTAGGGTCCAAGGAGGTCCACATTGAACATTGGGTGCAGACCAAGGAATGGTGGAATATTTATCTCAAAGGCAATGTCCCATCCTTATTCTATAGAGTCTCCAAGTCCCATCCTTCTTCTGCACCAGCACGATCGGGCTCCCACAAGGCGATGAACTCGGCCAGATGTGACCTTTCTACAACAACTCCTGAATCTGCCTCTTGATTTTGTCATTCTTTAGAAAAGAGCATCGATAGATTGGTCCATTGGGCAGTAGTGCACTTGGGGTCATATCAATGGGGTGCCTGACCTGGCAGTGTAGAGGCACTCGTGTGGGGGAGGTGAAGATGTCCTCGTACTCCTCCACGACCTTATCCATATGTTGTTGTCATAGAGACAGGCCCTGTCTGAAGGTCATGGCCACGGTATTCTTCTTTCCCTGAGGGTAGATCATCAGGAAAACAAATTTCCTAGTTTTGGTAATGATCTTACTGCATTGTTTTGTAGTAACCAAAGAGATGGATGTAGGCGGTGATATTTCCGGTATCTTGTACAACTTATTGTCCAAAGTAATAATAACAACATGAGGCCTAGAATCATACACAACATGTCACTTCCAAAAGTATGGTTGGACTTATAATACATTGGAAAAATCAAGAGGAGCAATGTCACATAATACCTCATCCATGAAGGGCTTGATGTTGTAGAGAAGGTGACATTGTTGGCTGACGCGGAGGTCCCGTCCTTGGTGTAGCCACCCAATGGTGTATGGTTGTGGGTGTGTTGTGGTCAGCAAGCCTAACCATTTCATGACCTTTACTGAGATGAGGTTCTTTTGGCTCCCACTGTCAACAATGAACTGCAACGGGGAACCTTGTACCCACATCTGGGAATGGAAGAGGCACTCTACCTCCTCTGTATATTTTGGTTCCTTCTTCTGGATCTTCGTGGTGGCAACGGTGGCGTTGGGCTCTGCATTGATAATCAACTTCCCTATGTCATTCCCCTTGTCACATTCTGATTCAGAGTCGGATCCTGCATCTGATTCAGAAGTCTTCAACTCGGCTACTAGTGACTGCTTGGCCCGACACTCACTTGTGTTGTGAGTGGAGCTCTTATGGAACTCACACCACTTCCCCGTGTCCTTTTTTAGCTTCGTGGTGTTGTTCTTTCCATATGTCTTTGGCGGGTTGTCCTCAACCGCCCTGCCTTGGTTTGGTCATTTTTTCGGTGGCTTGGGGGTACCTTTCCCTTGCTTCTGATTCGCAGACCCAAAGTCTCACTTCTTATGTTTGAACTTCTGCTCAATCTTGGCAGCATACTGGTATGTCGCACCAAGTAAAGAGATGTCGAGGAAATACAGTTCCTCCTGAATGTATCTATGAAGACAACTCTGGTACTTTAACACCAAATGTTTCTCCGAATCTTTGATACCCAACTTTGTGCATAGGGTATGAAACAGATTCATCATCTCATGCACATCTTGGTCCCTTTGTTGTCGTAGCGTAGTCCATTGTATGTATTTTTCCTCATAGCTCCCCACGAGATAATATTGTTCCTTGATGACATCTCAAAAATAATTTGAAGTGGGTGTGACCGAGAACAGAGAGGGTTCCCCCTCGCTCTGTTGCTCCCAGTAGGTTTCCCACCAGTCCTTGACATAGGGGGGGGCATCTTTAAGGAGTGAAAAAATAATCCTTTCTTAGTCAGAAAAGTCATGAATTGAGAAATATCCTTCTAACAGATTCAACCATCTATCTACAACATCTGCATCTATTTTTCCCTCAAATATGGGAATGCCAAATTTTACTTGTACCTTAAAAGGAGTGGAGCCTCCAGAGTAGTTGTTGGATGTAGATGCACTGCCAGTGGGTAGTCGTTGAAGGATCTAGGCAAAGTTGTCCATCATCGTGTTCCTTTGTTTCTCAAGGGCCTCCTTGAGCAATAATTTGATAGGATATCCTGCTCCATCATATTTATTTTCTTCCCCCATGGGCGGTCATCGGGTTTTACGAGGCTGATCTTGCAATGGTTCAACCAGATCGAGCCCTAACTCCTTCTACCCCGACCTCATTGGGAACATGCAAAGAAGTATCGAGAAATAGAAGACTAATCTACTACCATTGATCCATATTTATGCAGGAACACAATGAAATACATAAATACACATAAACGTAGAGATGCAGTGAAAATAAAACTTCATTTCATTAACAACAAATGACTGAAATATGCTTACAGACAGAATGGAAATAAAATAACTAGGGCGTTGGTAGCTTATATTTGAGAAGAGATGTGGTGGCTAATGCCCTCTAAAATTTGTGTTACAATGAGGCTCGAAGTCATATATATTATTGAGAAACAATGGAAAAACCTAAACATCCAAAAACCTAACCCTAGGAGATGAAATGCCAGAATATGGGCCCCGTCGGGGTAAATTGGTACATCAATTTCCCAGGGTCGTAAATTTGGCATACTATATTCGTTTGACACACACGATACATCATTAGAAATATATATCCGATGAATACACTGCTGACAAAAAATATCGAGACTAGCTTACACTCATATTCGCCGAAAAAAAACGTCGTTAAGGGCCTCAAAACGGCTCTGGAAGTTCAGGACTCGAAAAACTGCTAAAAATAGTAAATTGTGCTACAATTAAGGAAACTGAAAAACTGAAAGAAACAATGGTGTGGGTCCAAGTGGAATAGGTGGGTGGCCACCAATATCCTCCCCCCTTAGGAAGCAATGGTCCCCATTGCGTTGAGTTCCTCCATGAGATGAGGAAACTTTTGTTGAACTTGGTCCTTGGTGAGCCACTTGCCCTGGTGAAGGAGTTGGTCTGCTTTGACAACTCGATATAGCTGGATCCTCTGTTGTCGGGTGTTCTTGATTTGTGTGTCCATAATCTGATCAGTTGTGGCTTGTTCCATGCAATCTAGGTTTAACTCTGTTGGTGTGAGTTGTTCTACCATGTTGGATGTGTCCAATAGAGGTGGAAAGTAGTGTCGAAGGCGGTCCACATTGAACACTAGGTGCAGACCAAGGAATGGTGGAATAATGAGCTCAAAGGCATTGTCCCCTACATCCTTGGTGATGGTGTATGGTCCATATCGGAGTGGGAAAATCTTGCGGTAGGGTCTAGCAAGGCGCTCCTTTTGCAAATGTAGCCATAATTTGTCGCCCACCTAGAAGTTGTGTGGTAGCCGATGTTGATCATGTCACTGCTTGTACTTAGCATTGGCCCTATCCAAGATGTCATGAACATGTTGGCAGATGTGATGAATTCGCTCAATGAAGTTGTTTTCTTTGTCAGCCTAAGACTGAACATGGGCTGAATCGGCCTGAGTAGCAGCAAATGGTGTGGCTACGTCAATGGGACATAGTGGTTGGAATCCCAAGCCCACCTGAAAGGGCCAATGGTTGGTTGAGCTATGGAGAGCCCAATTGTAGCTGTGTTGTACATAGGGGAGGCTCTCATCCCATGTGCATGGATGCTTTGAGTTGTACATGCACAAAATCTATACGATCATTCGGTTGACAACCTTTGTCTGGCCATCAACTTGTGGATGGAAAGTTGTGGACTTGGTGAGCTTGGTGTCCAGCATCGACCAAAGGCTGGAAAAAAATGTACTAAGGAAACTATTGTCCTGATTTTAGATGATATATTGTGGGACCCCAAAGTGTACCCACACTCATTCAAATAAGAGTTTAGCAGTGGCTTCTTCTGTGATATTCTTCTTGCATGCCATCATAATGGACATCTTCAAGAATCTGTCAAAGACCACAAAAACACAGTCATTGCCATGCTTAGTAGAAGGAAGGATCGACATGTAATCCATGGAGATGGATTCCCAAGGTCAACTAGGGGTAGGCAGCGGAGTATATAGGCCTTTCTTCTCGATGGTTGATTTGGCAATGGCGCAACTAGTGTAGGACTTGATGTACTTAACAACATCCCGTCGAAGGTTTGGCCAATAGAAATACTTTTGCAGTATTGCCACAGTTTTCTCGACTCTGAAATGCCCAACGACCCGACTGTAGTGCGCCTCCCAAATCATCTTGGCATGCTCTCTTGAAGGAACACAAAGGTGTCCCAAGTGACATAGCAGGGCATCCTAGAGGTGAAAATTAGGAACTTTCTTACCCTCCAAGAGCATATTGTATGTCTGGTCGAATTCTGGATCACCTTTGTAGAGAAGCAGACAATAGGAAGTCTCATGCCCACAAGAGTTGAGCACCGTGGTTAGCGCCATGATAGGTGGTCGGCTGAGGCAATATGCAACATTAATGGTGCTTCATTTCTTGTACTTAATATGCCACTGGATGCCCCTATTGAGTAAGGATTGCCCCAATAGTATAGTCAGAGGCATCTGTCTCTATCTCAAATGGTTGTTGCAAGTCTGGTAATGTGAGCATTGGTGCAGAGCAGAGGCAATGCTTCAAATATTTGAACACCTTATGTTGAGATTCAGACCAAAAGAATTTTTCTTTCGCTCCTCCCTTGGTGACTTGACTCAAGGGCCAAGTGATATGAGAGAATCCCAACATGAACCTGCGATAGAAATTTGCAATACCCAAAAAGATGTGGAGCTCTGTTAGGGTGGTTGGGGTTGGCCAATCCTGAATGACTTGGATCTTGGTTGGATCCACATGAACCCCCCACTCATCAATAATGTATCCCAGATACTGAACCTGGGTCGTGCCAAAATTTCACTTCTCCAAATTGGAACACAACTTGTGTTGTCTCAGTGTTTGGAGGACCTATCGGATGTGGTGGAGGTGCTCTTCCCAAATCTGGCTAAAGATCAGAATGTCATCCAAGTACACCACTACAAATGAGTTGGTGAATGGTCACAATATGTCATCCATTAGCCTCATGAAGGTTACAGGGGAATTGGTCAACTGGAAAGGCATGACCAACCATTTGAAAAGGCCCTCCTTAGATTTGAAGGTAGTCTTCCACACATCAGAGAGTTCGATTGGTACCTGGTGATACCCAGACTTCAAGTCGATATTGCTAAAATATTTTCCCCCCTTGAGTTGGTCTAGAAGGTCATCAATCTATGGGATTAGGTACCTATTATGGATAGTGATCTTGTTCAGCGCCCAATAGTCAATGCAGAGTCTCCTAGTCCCATCCTTCTTGTGCACCAGCACAATCGCGCTCCCACAGGGCGATGAACTCGGTTGGATGTGACCTTTCTGCAACAGCTCCTAAATTTGCCTCTTGATTTCTTCATTCTCTAGAACAGAGCATCGATAGATTGGTCCATTGGGCAGTGACGCACCTGGGGTTAGATCGATGGGGTGCTTGACCTGGCAATCTAGAGGCACCCCTGTTGGTGAGGTGAAGATGTCCTCTTACTCCTCCATGACCTTATCCATATGTTGTTTTCATGTAGAGGGGCCCTGTCTGGAGGTCGTGGCCACAATATTCTTCTTTCCATGAGGGTAGATCATCAGGAAAACAAATTTCCTTGTTTTGGTAATGATCTTACTACATTGTTTTGCAATAACAAAAGAGATGGATGTATGCTGTGTTATTTATGGTATCCTGTGCAACTTATTGCCTAAAGTAATAATAATAGCATGAGGCTTGGATTCATACACAACATGTCGCTTCCAAAAGTATGGTTGGCCTAATAATACATCAGAAATAGCAAGAGGAACAATTTCACATAATACCTCATCTGTGAAGGGCTTCATGCTGTAGGGAAGGTGACATTGTTGGTTGACATGGAGGTCCCATCCTTGGTGCAACCACCCGATGGTGTATGATTGTGGGTGTGCTATGGTCAGCAAGCCCAACCATTTCACAACCTCTAGTCAGATGAGGTTCTTGTGTCTCTCACATTCAACGATTTGCTGCAACGAGGAACCCCTTACCCACATCTGAGAAGGGACCAGGTGATTCACCTCCTCTGGATATTTTGGTTCCTTCTTCTGGATCTTCATGGTGGCAACAGTGGCGTTGGGCTCCACATCAATAGTTTTCTTCCCCCGATCATTCCCCTTGTCGGGTTCTAATTCATATTTGGAGCCTGCATCTGATTCAAAATCCTTCAACTGGGCTACTAGTGACTGCTTGGCTTGACACTCACTTGTGTTGTGAGTGGAGCTCTTATGGAACTCACACCACTTCCCCATGTCCTTTTTTGGCTTCGTGATGTTCTTCTTTGCTTGCGGCTTTGGAGGATTGTCTTGGGCTAACCCACCTAAGCTTGGTCCTTTGTTCGACGGCTTGGGGATATCGTTCCCTTGCTTCTGATTCGCAGACCCAAAGTCTCGCTTCTTTAGTTTGAACTTCTGCTCAATCTTGGTAGGATACCGATATGTTGCACTAAGAGAAGAGATGTCGAGGAACTACATTTCCTCCTAAATGTATCTATGTAGACAACTTTGATACTTTAACACCAAATGTTTCTCCGAATATTTGATACCCAACTTTGTGCATAGGGTATGAAACGGATTCATCAGCTCCTGCACATCTTGGTCCCTTTGTTGCCGCAACGTAGTCCATTGTATGTATTTGTCATCATAGCTCCCCACAAGATAATATTGTTCCTTGATGGCATCTCAGAAAGAATTCCAAGTGGGTGCGACCAAGAACAGAGAGGGTTCCCCCTCACTTTGTTACTCCCAGTAGGTTTCCCACCAGTACTTGACATGGGGGGGGGCTTTAAGGAGTGAAAACATAATCATTTCTCAGTCGGAAAAGTCATGAACCGAGAAATATCCTTCTAACAGATTCAACCATCTATCTATGACATTCGCATCTATTTTTCCCTCAAATATGGGAATGTCAAAGTTTACTTGTACCTTAAAAGGAGTGACGCCTCTAGATTGGTTGTTGGATGTAGATGCGCTACCAGTGGGCAGCCGCTGAAGGATCTGGGAAAAGTTGTCCATCATCACGTTCCTTTGTTTCTCGAGGGCCTCCTCGAGCAATAATTTGATAGGATCTGCTGCTCCCTCATCTTTCTTTTCTTCCCCCATGGGCGTCCGTCGGGGTTTACGAGGCTGATCTTGCAATGGTTCAACCAGATCGAGCCCTAACTCCTTATACCCCGACCTTGTTGGGGACATGCAAAGAAGGATCGATAAAGAGTAGACTGCTCTAATACCACTGATCCAGATTTATGAAAGAACACAATGAAATACATAAATACACATAAACGCAGAGATGCAGTGGAAATAAAACTTCATTTCATTAACAACAAATGACTGAAATATGCTTACAGACAAAATGGAAATAAAATAGCTAGGGCACTGGTAGCTTATCTCTGAGAAGAGATGTGGTGGCTACTGGCCTCTAAAATCTATGTTATAATGAGGCTTGAAGGCCTATATATTATTGAGAAACAATGGAAAATCCTAAACATCCAAAAACCTAAACCTAGGAGATGAAACACCAGAATATGGGCCCCATCGGGGTAAATTGGTACATTAATATCCCGGGGTCATAACTTTGGCATACCATATCCATTTGACGCACATGATACATTGTTAGAAAGATATATCTGAGGACTACATTGTTGATAGAGAATATCAAAGTTGGAATGAACTCATATTCGTCGAGAAAAATGTCGTTTAGGGCCTCAAAATGGCTCCGGAAGTTCAAGACCCGAAAAACTACTAAAAATAGTAAATTGTGCTATAATTAAGGAAACTGAAAAACTAAAAGAAACAATGGTGTGGGTCCAAGTGGAATAGGCAGGTGGCCACCAATATCCACCTATATTATTCCTCCCCCCTTAGGAAGCAATGGTCCCCATTGAGTTGAGTTCCTCCATGAGATGAGGAAACTTCTGTTGAACTTGGTCCTTGGTGAGCCACTTGCCCTGGTGAAGGAGTTGGCCTGCCTTGAAAACTCGATATAGTTGGATCCTCTGTTGGTGGGTGTTCTTGATCTCTGTGTCCATAATCCGATCAGTTTTGTCTTATTCCATGCAATCTGGGTTTAACTCTGTTTGTGTGAGTTGTTCTACCATGTCGGATGTGTCCAATAGAGGTGGAAAGTAGGGTCGAAGGCGGTCCACATTGAACACTGGGTGAAGACCAAGGAATGGTGGAATACTGAGCTCAAAGGAATTTTCCCCTACAACCTTGGTGATGGTGTATGGCTCATATCGGAGCAGGTGAATCTTGTGGTAGGGTCCAATGAGGCACTCCTTTTGCAAATGTAGCCACACTTTGTCGCCCACCTGGAAGTTGTGTGGCAGCCGATGTTGATCATGTCGTTGCTTGTACTTATCATTGGCTCTGTCCAAGGTGTCATGAACCTATTGGAAGATGTGTTGAATGTGCTCAATGATTTTGTTTCCCTTGTCAACCTTAGACTAGACATGGGTTGAATCTGCCTGAGTAGCCGCAAATGGCATGGCTACGTTAATGGGACATAGTGGATGGAATCCCAAGCCCACCTAAAAGGGGTTGTGGTTGGTTGATCTATGGAGAGTCTAGTTGTAGTTGTGTTGTACATAGGGGAGGATCTCATCCCATGTGCATGTATGCTTTGAGTTTCACATGCGTAGAATGTGTACGATCATTCGGTTGATGATCTCTATCTAGCCATCAGTTTGTGGATGGAAAGTTGTGGACTTGGTGAGCT
>CBVK0102997522.1:0-12480 GCA_900067695.1 Picea abies | reverse complement strand
CCATATATGATGGTGAAGTAAATGCAGAAAAACTTGATAACTGGATCAGGCAGATGGAGGTATACTGCAGTGTGCAACAGATCAAAGATGAGGCCACACAAATTAAATTGGCATCTTTGAGGCTTGCAGGTACAGCTCTTATCTGGTGGCAAAGCAAGCTGCAAAAATGAACATAAAATGTGGGTAATGTATTTCCATCATGGAAGAGTTTCATTTCTGCACTTAGGAAACAATTCTACCCTTTGGGTTATAAAGAAAAAGAAATAATTGAATGACAATCTTTAAAACTAAGAAAAGGACAAACAATGCAAGAATACACCGATGGATTTCAAAAAATGGCATTAATGTTAGACATTCCTTTGCAAACACAAGAAACCCTTATGAAGTATATAGGAGGTTTGCCTACGCATATTAGAAACACTGTTCTCATGTTTGGACCCACTAACCTTGATGAGGTTTCTGTTCGAGCTACATATATTGAAGCAGGAAAAGCAGGTGTGTCAGGGGAATCATCGTTTTCAAAGAAAGAGGACAAGAAGAAAAGGCATGGCAAGAATGCAAATGTTGTGACAAAGAAGTAAGGAAATCCCTCTTGCAAGCATTGCAAGAAAGAGGGACATGATGAGGACAGATGTTGGCAGTTGCATCCCAAGAAGAGGCCAAAGTGGTTCAAAGAAAAGAAGGGAGCGCAAACAGTGGCAACGACATCAAAACCCACAGACTTGGGATCAGATTCAGGTGATGAGTCAAAGATTTCATTGGTTGGTATGACATGTAAATTTGGTGAAGACATTGATTATAGAAGCAACTTGTTTCATATAAGGGTAATCATGTGACACACTAAGATAGACACATTAATCGACAATGGATCTCAATCTAATCTAATCTCAGAAGAATTGGTTAAACAATTGGGATTAAAAACACAAACTCATCATAAGCCTTACACACTTAAATGGATAAGCAATCATCATCAGATGCACATAACAAAGCAATGCACAATCAAATTTGCAATTTCATCTAAGTATGTGGACGAAGTAACTTGTGATGTTGTGTCGTTAAAAGAATGTGGAATGGTCTTAGGTAGCCCATATTTATATGATCGTAAGGCAATCTTCTACAGGACAAAGAATCAATATCAATTCACTAAAGCAGGTCATGATTATGTGGTTCATGCTCATCGTGTTAAAGCAAATAAAACATTTCAAACAATGGAACAATTAACGAAGGCAGTGCAAGCAAGCAACAAACCAATAATTGTTTCAAATGAAGTAATTGATCTTAAGCAAGAACAAGACATGGTTGTTGAATGGAAAATCAATCATAAGTTGCTTTAAGATAAGCTCATGTCGTGCAGATATTTCAAGTATATCAGTTCATTTGCAGTCGTCTTTTTGATGCTATTATTAGCAATGTTTTCTACATGGATGATAGTGGCTTCAATAAGATGTAACAAGGTTCAAATGGCTAACAATATACTGTCAGTTGTCATGATTGTGTTACAGTTGATCTTGATGAGACAGGTGCACAGGATAGAGTTCAGAGACAGAGAGCAAGTCGGGTGGCCTATCCCGAGCTTGTTGACTGGTCAGTAACCTTTTGGGGACCAAAAGGTCTTTTTGTGGGGAGGTGTGATCCAGAATCGGATCCAGAAGCCTGACAGGGGTTAAAAATGCTCAAAAATAAAAGTGCTCGGAATGCGACGAAACCAGTGCCATTGCGTCCGTCTCATATTCCCGATTCCGGCGGTATATTTACTTCGTCAAACGGGCTCCGTATGGAGAAGATATTGCGTTCTGTCCGAAAAGCTAAACAGGTAAAAAAAAAGGATGACTGTACAGTCCGTACAGTCCACGTGTCATGATGACTGTGCAGACCGTACGGTCCGTACAGCTGATGTGGAAATCCCAGAAGGAGACACGTGGCAGCTCCAGAAGGTGATGCAGCTGGACCAATCCAAGGGTGACACGTGTCACCACTGTAAGGGTGACACGTGGCATGGATGACGTCAGCAGCTGACGTGGCAGGCTGACAGGGTAGACACACAAGCTGACAGGTGGCAGTACGATAGATGATGTGGCAAGCACGTGGGCTAATCAACAATCGACACATGTCATGTTTTGGTTGGTTGGTTAGGTGCCACGTGGCCCAGTCGTGGGCTGCCACGTGGCACCTTGCGGTTGGCTGTTGGGTTATATGTAAAATTGTTATGTCATGCACGGGAGTCGAACCGGCGACCTCCCAATCGGGCAGAGGACTGGCAGGACCAGGCTAACCACCCGGGCGCCCATTAGTTCTTATAACATATGTGGTGCAAATTGTATTTAAAATGGTTGCAATGTTTGATCGGCGGTAAGGCTTAGCCCCAGCCCTCGGTGCGAACACAGCATATGACCATTCCATGAAACCGACGGTGCGGGAGTTCACGGATAAGGGCTTGGCCCTTGGTTCTGGGTGGTCGCATACGACCCGGGGCTATACACCAAAATTGTGGGCGCGGTTAAGTTTGTTAATCCACGGGACATATGGTTGCCAAGAAACCAGGAGTTAGCGCGCAAAAAGGGGGGCCAGCGCATAGCCTATGGGCTAGCGCGTGGCCACATGGCCCTATATGACCGTGCAGTTAGGGTGCGCACGCGGATGAAGGGGGCTAGCGCCCAATTTTAATTATAAAGTGGGTTTTATGCCTATGTTTTGGGTTTTTAGTTGTCATTCAGCCTATTTTTAGTTGATTCTCTCCATTTGTGGGGGATATTGGGCATTTTTTGAGCCCAAATTTTGGGAGGAAGTTGGAGATGAGTAACCAACTTCAAAGCTATATAAACTAGGTCTATTTGAGGCCATGAGAGGGCAGTCAGAATAGAGTTAGGCTGAGGAGAAGCCAAGCCAAAGTCATTTTGATGCAGAGAAGCTTTTGAGGAGGAGACGTCGTCGGACCATTTCTGGGAGCTCCGGACATCCGTTTTGCGTGCCGTTTTCTTTGCAGGGTTCTTGAGATACATGACCAGATCAATCTTGTAGCCATTTGGCATTGCAGCGATGTACTTTTGAGCATTTGAACAGAAATAAAGAAGCCTCCCCCACAGAGACAAAGGCCCGGAGACGTAGGGAAAGTTGTGTCGAACTCCGTTATCAATCTGCGTGTTATGGTTTGTTGTCTATTATTTCATTTTAGATCTGCAAATGTGTATATGGTTGTTATAATTCCTCTTCTTTCCTCATTCTTTCACTAAGTTTCTCAAATGGTTAATTAACGCATGCAAAATTAAAACTCAACCATAAGTCATTAAAAGATCCTACGGATCAACCAAGGCACTGAGTCTGTGTTTTCCAATCTTCAAGCCACTTTGTGGTCACTTGATAAAAACATCCCAAAGTTTGCTACTTTTCTTCAAGTTCACTAAGAAGTGATGAAGAATGCTTGAAATGTTCTGAAATCACTTGTCACAGTAGTGATAGTGGTGAAGAGCACCAAACTATCACAAAATCAGCTCTAACACCACTTGTCACAGATTTAGTGACAGTGGTGAAGAGTGCCAAAACTTTGGCCTTGAAACCACATGTCACGAACCTGTAGTATGAAAAAATATTTCTATGCAACTTGAGTTCTCCCCAAGTCATTTAGGCACTTGAGGTCGTGTTGCATTGCCTTGCCTTAGTTGCAGGGGCTTGGTCAACCTGAGCCTACAATAACCAAACTACGCCTCTTCACTTAACGTTTGCCCATAACTTCACCTTAAGATACAACAAGTTAGATACCCAACTAAGCCCAACACAACTTAGTTCACCCAACAATAGGCATACATCCAATCACAACCTTAAAACATCCCAACAATACTTAACACTGAGTCAATTTATAGTAATGAAAGGAACAATAACCTTCAACAATCATAAAGCATCCACATTACACAAGTATGGGTAGCTCCCAAGGTAGGTTCTTTAACACTTTATTATATGAGGAATGTTTACAAGATACAATAGAGGAGCATTGCCAACTACTTGCGACACAATTACATACTACAATTACACTTAGCTTACAAAACAACCTACAAAAACTATCAATCCAACCTCTTAAGCAACAACAGGCCTGCCTCCTACAGGTCATGTCTCCTTCTCTTTGTCACTTAGCCAATTCGTCCTATTGTCCCTAAATCTTGAACTTGGCACAACCACAAAGCTCCTTATGCACTCTTGTGAATGACTCTGGCTTATGCCTTTGCACTTTGAAGCATCCTCCTTTTATATGGGTCTTTCCTTGCACTTGCAAGCCCCTTCATTATGAGGTGGACCCAAGTGCCCACATAGTTGACTTGCTTCCCTTGGTGACTTGTCACCAACCATCCACGTCCAACAAGTGCACTTGGTAGTGCACCCAATAATACAACTAGATCTACCCAAGTGCACCCAAGTCATCCCAAGCGAATCCAGTGCATCTGTCCAAGTCGTCCCAAGTCTTCCCGATCCATTCGTTCGACTTGTCTCGATCCATTCATCCAACTTTTCTCCATCCATCCATCCAACTCGTCTTAGTTGGTTCAGTGAAACTTTTCTCGATCCATCCATCCAAATCATCTCAATTGGCTCAATCTGCACAACTGTGTCCAAATTGTCCAAATCCATCCAACAACGCTCAAATCCACTCAATGTGAGGGTCTTACAACCCCATTTATGGTGAAAAACGTTGGGGAATTAAGACTAGGGAGGAAAATATGAGTTGTGCAAGGTCATTACTCGAAACCTTTAAACAAAGAATTGAGACTACACGTTTGTTCGTATCCCGCAATGTGCTCATCTTCACATGGGGTTCTAGAATTGCACGAGTTTTACCATCTTCATATTAGAACCGACAATCTCGCAGAAGCGTGCGAGATGGCCGGCGACATTAAAGCCTAAACTTTCGCTACCTGGTGTACTTTTCTTTATGGATGGCGAAAGGGCGTGTGCGTATTCTCAGATCTGCCTTAATTTAGCAATTATTTTTATAAATTATGTATTTGGTCAATTGCTCATAAGTCAGTACGAACCGACAATTACGTAACTCATTTGTTTTCCCTAGGGGAGTCAGGAATGACTTAATTTCGTAAATGAATAAAACAGATTTTTTTTTCAAAATTTAAAGGATATTTTTCCAAAACTATAGTCTCATTTAATGAATAGAAACTTTGATTACGAAATTTTGTTTGCAAAAATTTAAATTTATTTTAAAAGGATCTAGATCCGAAATTTTAAAATTTAGGATCTGTCGACGTGGAGATCGTGATAATGGCGAGACATCGATAAGTGACTCAAATAGCGGGAAATTTTGAAGGTACATACTTTTCATATTGGTCAAAAGGTTAAAATCCCCAATACCGAGAACTTTTAAGTCCAAAACCATAAATGAAGCATGTGCAGAGAACTAGTACATTGAATTTTACGAGAAGAAGGGAAAACAAAATGGTTCTAAGAAGAAAGATCAACATGGAGTTTTCCATAAGAAAGAGAAAAAGAAAAAGAAGGGAAAAATATAAAGAAGAAAAAGAAGGGAAAAATATAAAGTAAGAAGATTGTCACCACTGCTCATGTGTGTAAGGATCCTATTAACTACCATGATCATTGCAATATTAATATTAATGGTCATTCAAAAGAAAAATGTTGGAAACTAAATCCAAAGTGGAACCCTAGAAGGTACAAGGAGGACAATTCTAAGAAGAAGAATCTTTCAATGGAAGAAGGAAAAGAAATAGAAATCAACACATATGTGGATAAAATGATTGTCTATACAAAAGTGAAAAAGGAGGTGAACCTGAGTAGCCTCCATCCTAAAGAGAAGATTCATGAGATGACATTGTTTTTCAACAACAAGACTTGAATAAATAAGAGCAAGGAAGATTCTTTGTTTGATTTTGGTTTATAGGAGAACCTCATTACAAAGGACTTAGTAAGTAAACTTGGTTTAGAGATGCATTTTGACCCTCATCCATACCCTTTTGGTTAGGTGAATAAGGATGTAGAATTAAAAGTTACCAAGCAATGTTAGATTAGATTTTCTAGCAACACAAATTTTATTAGTGAAATAGAAGTTGATGTAGTGCATCTTGATGTTTGTGATGTAGTGTTTGATACCCCTATAAGTATACGGTGGTTGTTATCTTCATGAGAAGGGACAAATAAGACTTCCTAATCAAGGATAATAAATCATGTGTCATCAATGCGTACAAGGGGAAGTCTAAGATTTCTCTAATGAGTGCACATTAACCTAAGAGATTGATTAGATCAACTAAGAAGTATGTACTTCTTTTCCATAGAAAAAACCAAAAGGACACCAATTCTACATGTGTGAGGGAATCCATTGAAGGATGTTTGAAAGAAAAAAAGAACCAATTGGAGAAGATTTTGTAGGAATACAAAGAAGTGTTGGAATATCATAAAGGAAGAGTGAGTTACTACCAAAATCTCCTTTACAAAATATAAGATTGTATAGATAGTCGATATTAGATTTAGATGAAGTGAAGAAGTAGTTAAAAGAGCTATTGGCTCAAGGTGCCATAAGGCCAAGTGTATCATGATGTGATTCCCTAGTCATATTGGTTCCAATGAAGGATGAGACTTGGAGAACGTGCATTGACTAGAGAGCTCTAAACAAGATCACTCATAAGAATCGATACCGTTTTCCCTAGACCAATGACTTGATAGATCAATTGCAACATGAAAGGCACTTCACTAAGATGGATATAAAATCTGGATATCATCAAGTCCAAATCAAGGAAGAATATTTTTGGAAGACCACCTTCAATACGAAGAAAGATATTTACAAGTGGTTAGTAATACCTTTTCATTTAACTAGTGTAGAGCTACTTTTATGCATTTAAATAATGATGTTTTGCATTCATTTCTAGAAACAATTGTCATAGTATATTTGGATGAGATTTTGAACTTTAGTTCTACTTGGGAGGAGCATGTGTTACATATGAAGATAATGTTAGAAACATTAAGGAAGCATTAGCTACTAGCAAACATAAAGAAGTGTGATTTTTCTAAGAAGTCCTTAGTATACCTAGGGATGTGTGTGATTGTTGGAGGTGAGTTGTAGATTGATCCTCGAAAGATAGAAGTCGTTCTCAAATGGCCCTCTCCTACTAATGTCATAGAATTCAGGATTTTTGTAGGAGCTTCCCAATATTTAAAGAGTTCATAGCATCATTTTTTGTTGTGGCAACGAGGTTAGATGGATGGAATTCATCCAGCCTCGTTGTTGTTGGGGGAGGGCGACGATGGCTAAAATCAGGTCTGTTGGTGAGCCATTGAAGGGGGCACCTTCCTATCAGCAAAGTGGATGATGCATGGTGATTGTTTACGCGAGTATGAGACCAGGATCAAGGAACTGTGGTGGTAAGAGATAATACTAGGTAGGAAAGAAAAAGAAGGGAACACAACTGAGCAGTTGATAACATCTTGATAGTCGATATAAACATGGACGAGAAAAAACTTAAATTTCTTGGGTGAATTGGAAATAACAATGTATGCACCTTCTGTTAGGTCACACCATGACAGGGGAGCGGGGAATCCTAGAGAAAGGCGAGGGACGTGGAAAACTACTCCAGATAGAGTGTCAAAGGGATGATATATATAGAGAGAATAAGTTGGGGAATAGTGTGAAGTAAAGGAAGAATATTTGATGGGGCGGTAGCTTGGAGAACAAGTAGAAAGTGAAGGAAAAATTTCTCTCTTGGGGAGATCGATAGGCCCAATTCACCATACCGATGATTCTTCTCAGGGAAAGGGGTGGAAGAATAGACTATGTACTCGTGGCATGGGTGAAATTCCCAACTTGGATTAATTTTCCCTTTCAATGCATTAAATCACCATGAGACTCTTCAATGACCCTTGTGAATTGTCATACCAGACCTATACCCTATAGAGATGTTAGAGTGATAGATAGATTTGGAAATTTAGAAACCCGCTCAAGCTACCACTCACACCTGTCTATGTCTTTGACTGATGTGAATGTTGTGTTGTTCAAAAAGGTAATTTATGTCGACTATGATAGATGTTACCTGTTGTACACCCTATACTAAATCTATTCTACCTCTTTTCAAAAGTTTAAATTGGAAAATTAAATGGATGCACGTCCCTGTGGGTCGTAGTAAACCTTCAACTTGTTTCCCTTAATGAGTCCCTTGAGTGGATGACCTTGTAGGGTTTCCAGTTTGGCAGTGCCTGCTTCACTGATGTAGACCAGTCGAAAAGGACCCAACCATCACATGTGAAGCTTTCCTAGATAGTGTAAATATTTGTTGTCGTATAACAATACCAAACAACTAGGATGGATAATTTTATGGCAGATGTTTCGATCATGCCATGCCTTCTGACATTCTTTCAACAGCTTGACTGAAACCAAACATCATATGATCTTCTTCTAGTTCCATTAGTTCATCTAATCGATGATGAAGGGACTAATCATTGGTTAATTGGGTGGCGAGGGAGACTTGGAGGCTCGGAACAACAAATTCTAGCGGCATGACTACTTCTTTTCCATAGGCCAGTCGAATTGGTGAGCGCTTCATCGAATTTTTACATGTGTTTCGATAAGCCCATACAACTATGGGGATGTGCTAGTCCCAATCATCGCATTGCACATTGCAAATTTTTGTTGGAGCATGTTCTAAAATTGTATTGAAAGCTTCCACTGTACCCTTGTATTGAGGGTAATACAAGGTTCTCTTATGATGATGGATCATGAATTCCTAGGTAAGTTGTTGAATGGTTTCATTCAAAAAATGTGACCCCTGGTCACTCATCAACATCTTTGGACATCTTAATCGGGTGATGATATTCTCAAAGATAAAGCACGTTGTTGTTTCTTATATACAACCGGTGCTACCTCAACCCACTTGGTGAGGTATTCGGCTGCGGTAATGATGTAGCATGCCCCCATGCAACATGCTAGAGAATTGATGGGCCCAAAAAATTATATTTCCCATTTATCGAAGGGCTCCAGTGTAGTCACAGGGAACAACGAGAGATCATCCTTGCGGTAGGGATTTCCCACATGTTGAAATACGTTGTAGCATTTGCAATAGTCTTTAGAGTATGAAAAGAGAAAAGCAAATACAAATGCATAGTACGTGTTGAATGCATATGTTGCAACATCATATTGTACCTCGTATATGATGAAGATTGACAAATCTATGACAAGTGCATTCAGAAAAATACGCAAAGAACATGAAAGAACTCATATTGATGTCATACAAATGATATGCACACTTGGAAATACATTGCTTAATATTCAACAAATGTCTACTCAATAATCATTTCACATTGCACTTTCCTTGCCCCTCACTTGTAGTTCAAGAAAATGTGTCTTCATAAACACATCTCCACTTGAAAAACACACATTTGTGCTTAAACCACCGGTTTTGCTACAACAAGAGCCTAACAATTCAGAGGACATGGTATGTCACTCTATTATTGATTGTTACGTATAGCGTACATCTCCTATTAGGAATATCTTCTTAGCAGAATTAATATCGCGTTACAAAAAAAATGGTGCACCCATATCAAAAAGAAAAAAACTCTCTGTGATACGGTTTGTCAAATACAATAAACATTGTGACTATGAAAACAATTGTAGAGAAAAACTGTTGCTGTACATTCCATTCGATGAAAACGAAGACACATTGATACATAACTTCTCTACATGGGAGGCCCCGTATGTTGCGTCTGAGAGTATAGTGCACATAAATGAAGCTATATTTACCTACAATGTTAATCCAACATGGGGCGATATAGAAGTTGCACTTAATGACCTAGAAAACCCTGGCGATCATGATGAGACATTCAGAAACCCAAAAACAACCACAACTCCTTCCAAGTCCTATGACTTACAAGCAGATTAGCCTCGTCCTCCAGCGGCTGGAAGTGAAAAATGTATCAATCTTGGTTTTCAAGTTAAAAAACATCCTTTCCTAATTGAAAATAATGAATACCATAGAATAATACGTCTGTTGAATCGCTAACAACAAACAATTCTAAAGAAAATTGCTCTTAAAAAACGCTTGAGCATGAACAGTCCTGTGCACGTGTTCCTTACAGGTGGAGCAGGAACAGACAAGACATTCATAGCGAAAGCATTGTTCCAAATGCTTATATGAATCTATGATTCAAAAAATTCCTCTGATCCTATGAAACCAAAGGGCCTAATAGTTTCATACACAGGAAAAGATGCATACAATGCTGGTGGAACAACAGTCCACTCTGCACTTTCAATGCCTTTTAACAAGTCACAATTTCTTCCACTTAGCAAGGAAGTGTTCGATACATTATCTAATATTTATGAGGAACTCGAACTTGTCTTTATAGATGAAGCATCTTTAATTGGGAGTTTGTTCTTGTATTCCATTGACATCTGACTAAGAAGCATAAAACAGGTGCAAACAAAAAACTTTGGAAGCATTGACATGATCTTTTGTGGGGATCTTTACTAGGCACAGGCCATCCAATATTCTTTGATATTTGAACAACCTACCGTTAACATGGAAACAATCACCCATGACTTCTAGAGAGATAATATTAAATGCTTTGAGTTGCATACTACAATGCGTCAGATAGTTGAAACATTCATTGCAATTCTGAATCGAATGTACACAAACAACCAAACATATGATGACTTGACCTATATCAATTTGAGGTGGTTATAGGTTGCACCAACAGATCCAACATTTCCTTACTTGTTCTACAGAAATAAGGATGTTGCAAAACATAATAGCCAAATGCTATCGCACATGCCTGGCGATGATATCATCATCAATTCGATTGACCTGCAAGAAGACAACAATGGAAATGTGCCACGTCATGAACATTTAGTCACTTTGCCTTTGCAGCTTGTCCTTAAGTTAGAAATGCTGGTTGAAATATATGCCTACAACTATGATTCACAGGATGGCTTGGTGAATGGTTCATATGGAATACTGAAAGGCTATACAAAGACAGAAAAAGTGGATGTCCTTTGGATTAAGTTCCATGAACCGTATATAGGCAAGCGACAAGCAAGCAAGTTGTCTTATCTATATAATTCAAATACTGGAAGCGATTGGACACCTATTTTGTGAATATCCAAGACAGTATAGACATCAACAAAGACAGGTCGATTGAAAATTCGAAAACAGTTTCCGATTAAACTTGCATGTGCACATAAAGTCCATAGATCACAAGGACTAACACTTGATAATGTGGCATTTCAGCCTGTTGAAATTCGCATGCATGGACTTGTATACACAGCACTGTCCCATGTCAGAAGCATAGACTCCTTGTATTTACTAAGTCCTCTCACAAAAGATAACTTCAAAGTGAAACATGAAGTTGATATTGAAATGGAATGACTCAGGACCACCGCAAAATGGCAACTACATTATGATTACCAATCCATCCAAACAAATTCATCTGTAGCAATTCTCTTGCTTAACAAACACAACTTAAATGCACACGTGGATGATATACTGAATGACTATGATATAATGAAATCCGATAGTATGTGCTTGTAGGAAACACACATGGCATTATGCATGCAGAATGAACAATTCCCAAATCACAATTGCATATCAAGTTGCATTACACATGGGGTGATGATACTGGTGAAAACACATGTACCAATTTTAGACCATATACACACCGAAGAAAAAAATGTTGAACTGGTGATTGCAAATTTTTTTTCCCATGAAACAGAAGTTGCAATACTGAATCTATATGCTTCTCCCCATGCAACATTCTCCAACATAGTGCATGTTATTTCCAATGCATTGGGCCATTTCCATTTGAACGAACCCATTGTACTTGTAGGAGACTTCAATATTGACATGCTACAAAATATTGGCAGAACAAAAGAATTGGAAAACTACATGTGCAAACACAGTCTCCGCTTTCTTTTGAAAAACAAAGGCCATCTGCAAAATGCACTTATTGACCATGGCTGGCCCAATGTGCCCATTCCTTAATACAATATGTTTGTCTTAGACACATATTGGTCTGATCACGATACAATTGATATTGCACTTGAATTATGACATATACATCAAACTTATTGCAAACTCATATTTCTATGTTTCAAAGCATATCTGTATCCCGGATTTCTACACATATCGTTTTGGTGAGCATACAAACCGTGTTCTACTCGAATTATAAATTATACATTGTGCAAAAAAAAAAAAAGNNCAAAAAAAAAAAAAGGTGCATCCTCCCAAAAACTATTTGTGACTCTATTCATCTTATTCTATTTTTTCTTTTGTATATGTACATAGTAGTTGTCTTTTTCTTAACATCTGAACTTATGTTCATATCCCTTTTGTGTTGTAATTTTGTTGATAGAAATAGACAAGAAAACTAGATGATGCAAAGAACTCCTACCTAGAGATGTAGACAAATCCATGCAAAGGTGCATTCTTTTTCTTCCCATGTTCCATAGTAAACAATTTTTCGTTTACTTTCTCTGTATTTGTCAAACTTGTT
>CBVK0102997521.1:0-20752 GCA_900067695.1 Picea abies | reverse complement strand
TGTCAATTTGTATATCGCGGAAATTAGTAGAAGTAGAATGTTTAGCCAGCCAACTCCCAAATCCGCTTTTCAATTGACAAATGTTGAGTCGGCCAACTTGCAAATCTGCATCTCAATTTATTATCATAGGCTATTTGTAAGGCACCGAACAATAGAGGCCCATTTTTAATCTTGCAAGTTCACTTGTCAATTTGTATATCATGGAACTGTATGTGCTATTTGTAGAACACAGAACAATAGAGGCCTACTTTTTACCCCTCCCGCCCGACAACCCGCAAGTATGGAATGTGATATCGGTATATGGTCTATAAAATCTCATGTCCATACTTTATAAAGGTACATATTTAGTTTTTCCTTGTTTCTACACACAATGATCTGGTAACCACAGAGTTGGTGTTGCACATGAATTATGGAATATGCACTGGAAGTCGGACGGAGCCCTTTGCTTTGCTTAGGCAATTTTGAGCCTGCCATCCCAAGAATCCAATTTCTATATGACAGAAATGGACCCAATGTGTAGTCCACAAGTCCGCCATCCAAATAAGTGCCTAAGTATGAAATAAGGGATATGTGCATATTTGGTATGTATTACTCGTTTCTGGGAGCTCGATAGCCCTAGAGTAGAATGTTGAGCTGGCCAGCCCACAAATATGCTTGTCAATTTATTATCATAAGCTATTTGTAAGGCATCAAACAACAGAGCCCTATTTTTGACCCTGCCAGCCCAAGAACCCGCGATCCAAAAACTGTGGATGGTCTATAAAATGTCAACCACCCCGCAAGTCCGCTTGTCTATTTGTATATCACGTAACTATGTGTGCTATTTGTAGAACACCAAAAAATAGAGGCCTTTTTTTTAGCCCACCCACCCGAGAACCCCCGATCTCGAAAGTGGCCAAGTATGGAATGCCATATCCATACATGTTCTATAAAATCGCATGTCCATACTTTGTGAAGGTACATTTTTAGTTTTGCCTCCTTTCTACACATATTGATTTGGTAACCACAGAGTTGGTGTTGCACATGGATTATGAAATATGCAGTGGGAGTCGGACCCATCCCTTTGGTTTTCTTAGCTGAACAATTCGGACTCATGCAGTTTCAACATTGGACACTCAATAGTTTCACCATGCACTTTCAGACTTGGCCATTCCTTCCTTGCTTTCTCTTCCCCGTGCCCATCACCTTTGCATGTGTGCATAATAACAAATAGTGTTTATATATTTGTGTGTGTGTCTTCTTTCTAAATCTTTAATGCTAACAGGTCATTGTGAAGGCACCGTCTAAGCTGTCATTGATGTGTGAAAAGCTTGAGAAGTTCTACCATCAATGCAATTTTTGCGAAGGATTTTCTTATTCCTTTCAACTCTTAATTTCAAATGCCATGGAATGTCATTCGCACGACGCTAGATTGCTTCCTTCACGAAACCTCCAATCTCTTCCCAGTCTTAATTTCAAATACCATGGAATGTCATTCGCACACCGCCAACTTGGTTCGTTCACGAAACCTCCAATCCTTAAATGTTCTTAGCCGTAACCGCCACCTTCGGACTTCTAAGTATGCAATAATTAAGCTTTACTTATAATAGGTCACCATACAACACACATTGATATTTTCATTAATGAGGAGATTTTCCATTCGCACGCATTGAAGCAATGTTTCCAGGGGGTTATATTGTCCCCTCCATTTCTTCATTTCAAGCAGCATTTGGAGCAAACCAACGTTTCCATAAACTACTGGCAGCAACTCCACAATAGTTCTGTAGAGATACAACAAACATCTTCCTCATGAGCTTCCCATGCAAAAGAAGGGAAACAGAAGTGTAGGGGAGGCGAAGCAGCCAGAAATTTACAATGAAAACATGGATCTTGACGTTGATCTAGAAAGCATATTCTGCAACCTTGATCAACCTGGAGATGCAATTCAACATGCCTGCTCAATGGACATGGTTGATACTGAAATTTTTGACGAGAATGAATCCTTCGTATTCCAGAGTTTTGTTTTTTAAACCAAATCAAAAAAATTAATCATTGAACAAAGAGACGTAAAAAATAAGAAAAGAAAACATCATTCAGAACATGACCTTGCCAATATGCAGGCGTCCAAAATCTCTCAACTTCACATGGAAACCGGAGATGCTCTTCGTGATTCCATTGGAGTCATTGAAGCCGAAAATGCCAGACTAAAGAACATAATTAAGGAGTTAGAGGAAGCTTTATTTCCTATGCCATTGCTTGGCAGTTCTTTGGAAATAGCCATGCTCGCGACTGTGTGCACCCCTGCAACAAATCTAAAAGGATCCTCCAGCTTCCTCGCATCCTGTAGAGGATATGTGGAGAAAAATATTAACAAAAGAATGGAACTGATTACTAAGGCCTGGGAAACATCACAGAATATGGATTACCTAGGGACCAGAGCACATAACTTGCTCCTACTTCTGCAGATGAATTTAAAAAATGAACAAACTTTATATGTGCACACGATCATCCCTTTTGCCTTTCATGTCAACAACATGCCAGAGAGGAGAATAAGACAACATGATCTCCCTTCCAATAAACAAATCACTCAATTAGAAGCATGTTGGAAAGAGAAAGTGAAGAACCTCTATCTCATCGTCCAATCATGTGAGCAAGCAATATCAAAGAAAAAAACATTATTCACAAAGCTCACCAAAATAGACTTAGTAGGAAAGACAAACAACTTCCAGGACCCCAGTTTAATCCTCAACTTGTTGGCGTTAACCAAGCAAGCTTTCAATAAACAAGTTGATAATTTGAAGGCCTTGTCTTTAGATATTTTTTTTAGGATTCTTGAATATCATAAAGAAGAGGTGGACAACTGGATAGTCTAGTATTCAGTACAGAATGGAGAGATTCATGAAACTCTGTGTAAACTTTCAATTGATCTAAGCGAATTAGAAAATGAAGTTTTCAGCATTAAAATCGACAATGACATCAACGTCGCCCCCTTGAGAAGCTATATTGAAGAGAACTTGAAGTGGGTCACTGACGAAATCCAACAGGGAAATGCATAAATCCTTTGTTTATCAATCCAGATATTCAAGCAGGCTGCCCACAAAAACCAATAGGGAAAGGCATGACCAAGAAAACACCAAAATTACTTATACATACCATCCCTGTAAGTGTATAGTGATAGTCCTTTCTTTATCAATCCAGTTATTCCAAGTTTTCTGAGTAGAAATCTATAGAAAAAAATTGATCTTCCCATTTCTACTTTTCAGGTATTACATTCTATCGTGTCCGACTTCTTTCCACAGTTCTATTTCTTGTACATATTTATGTTATGGTCCGCAGGAACCCCAATCCCAGTCTATATGGAAAACACATTTACATTTCTAGGGATATGTAACAAACTATTATTTTTTTTCATATATTCCAAATAAAACTATTCTTTTGTCTCCTTATATATTTATGTGTTCCTAGATTTTTATCTTCAGCTATGTTGAATGTGAAGTCATTTTGTTTATTTTATCTCAATTCTCTTTTTTTCCTATGCATATTTTCTCCAGGAATATGTAACACGTTTCATTATTTTTTATATAAATTTCATAAAATTATGTTCATTACTTTTTTTGTACTTAAACGTATAAAGAGTATGCCATTTCTTGCATCTTTACCACCTGTCCTTCATAATTTTTCCACAAAGGCCCTTCAAATTAAAATAGTTCGCAGGTCTGCTTGTCAATTTGTATATCACGGAACCGTGGGTGCTCTTTGTAGGCCATGGAACAACAGACACCCAATTTTCAGCCCGCCAACTAGACAACCCGCATTCCAAAAACTGCCTAAGTATGGAATCAAGGCTCCCTGCAAGTATGGAATGAGGGCTCCATGCATGCTCTATAAAATCTCATCCCCATACTTTTATAAAAGTACATATTTCGTATGTATAAAACTAAATATCTACCTTAAAAAATTGCGTATTTTCTATGTATAATTTATGCTCTCCAAGAACCTATAATTTGATACATTTCAATTTATTGTATCCATGACCCCTATTTCAAAGAAAACTAATTCGGGAATGCTATTTATTTGGTCCTTTTGTCCACCGTCCTATGTAACAAACATTGGTACTATATTTTTTGTGCTTTTGTCCACCACCGTATGTAAAACCTATGTAAAGAAAACTAATTCGCGAATGCTAAAATTTTAGGACATGACCCCTTAAAATTCAAATAGTTCGCAGGTTCCATTGTCAATTTGTATATCATGGAATTCTCGGTGTTATTTGTAGGACATGGAACAACATAACCCTGATTTTAAGGTCCCCAGCTCGAGAACCCGCAATCCAAAAACTGGCTAAGTATGGAATGAGGGTTCTGTCCATGCTCTGATTCAGGAATGCTATTTTTTTTTCTACTTTTATGTGTTCCTAGATTTTTATCTTCAACTATGTTGAATGTGAAGTCATTTTGTTTATTTGATATCAATTCTCTTTTTTCTTATGCATATTTTCTCATGCCTGGTCATTTTCAAAATTAAGTATGACATAAATCACTCACTCAAATTTGAGATATCATATTTCACGCATATATATATGTTTCTTTAAATTTCCAGGAATATGTAACATGTTTTAGTAATTTTTATATAAATTTCATAAAATTGTATTCACTACTTTCTTTCTAATCAAACGTATAGAGAGTATGCCATTTCTTCCATGTTTACCACATGTCCTTCATACTATTTTCCACAAAGGCTCTTAAAATTAAAATAGTCTGCAAGCTCGCTTCTCAATTTGTATATCACGTAACTCTGGTTGCTCTTTGTAGGCCATGGAACAACAGAGGCCCAATTTCCAGCCCACAGCCCGACAACCCGCGATCCAAAAACTGCGTAAGTATGGAATTAGGCCTCCGTGCAAGTATGGAATGAGGAATCCGTCCTTGCTCTATAAAATCTCATCCCCATAATTTTTTAAAGTAGATATTTGCTATGTATAGTTTATGGTCTCCATGAACCTCTAATTTCATAAATTTCAATTTTTTGTGTCAAGGAGCCCCTGTTTTAAAGAAAACTGATTCAGGAATGTTATTTATTTGGTCATTTTCTTGACCTCCCTATGTAATAGACATAGGTACTATACTTTTTTTCCTTTTCTCCACCAGCGTATGTAAAACCTATGTAAAGAAAACTAATTCGCGAATGCTAAATGTTTTGGACATGAGCCCCTTAAAATTCAAATAGTCCTCAAGTCCGATTGTCAATTTGTATATCGCGGAACTGCCGGTGCTATTTGTAGGACACGGAACAACAAAAGCCCGATTTTCAGGTCCCCACCCCGAGAACCCGCAATCCAAAAACTGGCTAAGTCAAGAACCCGTTCTT
Organism: Picea abies; assembly: GCA_900067695.1. Classification (NCBI taxonomy): domain Eukaryota; kingdom Viridiplantae; phylum Streptophyta; class Pinopsida; order Pinales; family Pinaceae; genus Picea; species Picea abies. The sequence continues at coordinate 15,406 of CBVK0102997521.1, read as the reverse complement.
TTAAAGAAAACTAATTCTGGAATGTTATTTTTTTCATACTTTTGTCCACCATCCTATGTAATAGAGGTCAGTACTGTTTTTTTTTGTTTTTTTGTCCATAGGCATATGTAAAAAGGAAAACTAATTTGGGAATGCTAAACATGTTTTAATTAATTATAAATGATTTTATTGATAGAAAGATAAGTTATTGAGTTTATTATTTCAATTTCGTTATTCAACACGAGCCCCTTCAAATTCAAATAGTCATCTAACCTGATTGTCAATTTGTATATCGCGAAACTCTAGGTTCTATTTGTAGGCCATGGAACAATAAAAGCCCAATTTTCAGCCCGCCAGACTGACAACCCATGATCTAAAAATTGAAATAGTCTGCAAAACAACTTGTCAATTTGTATATTGTGGAACTCTCGGTGTTATTTGTAGCCCACAGAACAACAGAAGCCCAATTTCCAGCACGCAACCCCGACATTTTTCAGCTCTATATATCTACTTAATCAAATTACATATTTGATTTTTGTAGGCCACAGAACAATAGAAGCCCAATTTTCAGCCTGACAGCCCGAGAACCCGCGATCCAAAAATTCAAATAGTCCACAAGACCGCTTGTCAATTTTTATATCGCGGAAATCTCGGTGCTATTTGTAGTCCAGGGAACAACAAAAGCCTAGTTTTTTTCCTGCCAGCCCGACAACCCCGATGCTCTATATATCTACTTAATCAAATTACATATTTTGTATCTATAATTTATGTTGATGCTAGTTTTTTTGTAACATACATATGCCCTTAAATTTGAAATAGTCCACAACTCCAATTGTCAATTTGTATGTCGCGGAACTCTGGGTGCTATTTGTAGGGCACGAAACAACAAAGTTCGATTTTCAGCCCGCCAACCTGATAACCCATGATCCAAAAAAATGCCAAGTATGGAATCTCTAAATAGTCGGCAAGACCGCTTGTCAATTTGTATATCGCGTAACTCTCGGTGCTATTTGTAGTCCATGGAACAACAGAAGCCCAATTTTCATCCCAGCACCCTGACAACCTGGAATGAAGCTTCCGTGCATGCTCTATATATCTACTTAATCAAATTACATATTTGATATGTATAATTTCTCCTGTCCACGAACCTATAATTTCATATATATCAATTTATTCTATCGAGGAGCCCTTGTTTTAAAGAAAACTACTTCGGTATTGCTATTTTTTTTTATGCTTTTGTCCACGAACTTATGTTAGAGACATTGGCCCTTAAATCTCAAATAGTCCACTAGTCCAATTGTCAATTTGTATGTAGCGGAACTCTGGGTGCTATTTGTAGCACACAGAACAACACAAGCCCAATTTTTTGCCTGCTAGCCCAACAACCCCCATGCTCTATATATCTACTTAATCAAACTACATATTTGCTATCTATAATTTATGTTGATGCTAGTTTTTTTGTAACATACATACGCCCTTAAATTTTAAATAGTCCACAACTCCAATTGTCAATTTCTATGTCGCGGAACTCTAGGTGCTATTTGTAGGGCAAGGAACAACAGATTCTAATTTTCAGCGCGCCAGTCCGATAACCCGCGATCCAAAAAAATGCCAAATATGGAATCTCTTTCCCATACTTTATAAAAGTACATATTTCGTATCTATAAAACTAAATATCTACTTTATAAAATCACAAATTTCATATGTATAATTTATGATGTCTATGAACCTATAATATGATAAATTTCAATTCCTTTTGTATCCACCAGCGCTTGTTTTAAAGAAAACTAATTTGTGAATGATAATTCTTTTTTGTTCCCATGTACTTCAACTTCCTACCCACTTGTCTATACTCGGTCGCATTTATTCCCATTAAAACCCGGCAGGGACTACGCTACCATGCAACACTTGTTTCCATAAGAAATGGTACCCATTGTAATGTGTAGATATTTTTTAGACTTAATCTGGTATAGATATAGAGTAGATTACACATGTACCACACATTCAAAACAAAAATGGCCACATTTGTATTCTATGATTGGGCCATCTACACATGGTATTCTAGATTCAACAAATTTTGTGATGAAGGCGAACGAACTATGGATTAGAGGTGATGATATTTATCTTAAGTATATGCATGCGCTATGTATTCATTGGCTACTTATTCATACTTTTCACGCATGCACTAGCATCAATTCATATATATTAGCTATTAAAATAAAATGGTCAATGCTTGATGCATAGTGGATGTAGTGAAAGGTGAAATTCTATGATTGTGATTTAACATTCATTCAGATTTCTTACCATTCATTTCAAATTTTAGTTATATTTTACTAAAAGAGAAATCTAATTATATATATTAGGATTTAGGATTTTGTAACCTACCCAAAATTTAATTTAATTTAATTTAATCGATTTGATAACATGTAGGGTTTATTGATATGGGTAGGTGGGGAAATGTTTTAATATATTTTGACATTCCTAGGACTCTTCTCGGGACGGTAGGAAGAAAGTGGGGAAAGAGGGGCATGAAGGGGACATTGGCAGAAGAAAATGGGGTTGGATGATTTTGGAGGAGGAGTAGGAGGAGGGAACGAACAAAAGAAAGAATTAACATAAAGAACTGAGTTTGAATAGGGTTTTGAGAACCTTAATCTTGGAAGGATTTCTAGTGGATTCTAGAGAGGGTAATGGTCATTGTTATGGTTGTTAGAGATACATGCAAGGAGGGATAAGAAACCTAGGTTTCCTGGATCTAGTAGCTAGATACCCTGCTAGTTTGATATGAGGAAGAATCCCAATTTGGGAAACACTTGATCAATCCAATAAGTCACTAGGGAGTTAAGCAACCAGACAAGTTCGATACCACTACACGGATGGACTGCTATATCGAACAATGTTGTAGGTATTTTACTAATTCTTCATTGGTTAAATTAATTAAGTTGTTTAAATTTAAGTAATGCATTTATCCTTCAATTGAATGTGTTGTAGATGAAATTTTAGATTTTAAAGTTATGTTGTTAGTAAGGAAAGCTAAAGATTTTCTCAGTACATTGATTTGTATATACAAAAATCTAAATTAACTAAACAAAATTTAATTAATGGGTTAGTTTTTGAATTAATAACACATCAATGTTTACAAGGGGTGTTGTATTCGATTCCATAACAGGTGAAATCTTGGTTACACCTTCATGAATATCACATCGGTGACAACCACATGGAAACTATATAAATCTTTCCATAAAAACTAGTGGGGGAATTTTATTGGAGAAACATATGTAAAGTTACATATGTAATCTAGTAAATGTCTGAACTGTTGTGGTGGACTACTTTCACAATTTAAGGTTCATGTAGGACATTGATGGATTCATACCCTTGGCATTTGAATTGATGAACATTAGAGGAAAAAGAAGAAAGAAATGAATTGATTCAGCTCCTAGTTGAAAATGTTTTAGCGCTTGGTATTCTCTAGAAATTATTATAAAAAAATATTTTCCATGAAGGAAATGTTTCTAGCTCCCGTAGAAGCGGTTTCTGGATGAGTGAGTTAGAGAGAAATTCCAAAACATAGCTTTTTTAATATAATGGAGGCTTTAGAGCTTGCCCAATTTATTTAATAAATAAAGAATATATGTCGTTGTAGTATTTCTACCTGTTTTCAATTGAAATGCAAAATTGTGTGGTTATTTCTACTCAGTAGTTTATTATTGTGGTGTATTTATTCTTGTTTTCAATTGGACTCTAGATTGCGGTGGTTGTTTATTTACTACATGAATTGAATTTTCCTACAACAATTGCATAGAAATTCCACTATGTGTGTGTTATTGCAAAGGGTCATGGCCTTGTTGCATTATCTTAGCACAATCCTATGAGGCATGGTCCTTTCAAACGCTCCCTTAACTTCTAACCTATAAATTGAATTAACGTGGCTTACCGTGTGTATCCTACCATGGATACTTTGGTTTCAATAGATAATGATGTTATAAATGTAGAAGAATTTGTTGAATAGGTTCTTAATATCGAGTTGCATGTCTATATTATCCAAGATAAAATATGTGCTAAGTTTGAAAGATGAAACAATTAGCATAATAACTAGCATAACTACAAATTTAGAGATTAAGAGTAGTTGCATCTAAAAAGATTGATTCAAAGGATTCCACTAGAAACTTCAACCTTACCTTACTAGCCCCCATGCAATCACCAAACAAGTTGGAGAGAAGGTATTTAAGGTAGATATTCTATGTTACTTCAAATTTCATCTTATCTTAAATATAGAACTATAATTTTCAATCTTAAAAATTATCTTTATTTAGGTATTATGCTATGAAAACATAGTTATTAAGTAACAACAATTTATATTTCATAATACTAGTTATTAGAAACGAACTTCAGCCAATGTACTTTCGAAAGGATCATCCTTATATGCTCTTTTGTCTAGCCAATTCTTTATTTTTATTTTTTAGCTAGCATGTTTGTTACATGTGGGACTAGCCAATTGTCTAAGAAATCTTGACACAGGTGCATCTTAGACGTCAAAATCACCTGGGGATCGCACCTCACCAGCCCTTAACATCGATGGATATTTTTGGGTGTCTCATCTCGATTATCGTGAGTTTCAAACATCGGCCACCTCGTAAAATGAAACCCTTGAAATCCAATTGAAATAACGATATTTGACTGTAAAGTTGAAGGACATGGGGTGGAATTCAATCCACTTATGTGTGCATGGTTCACGAGACTATTTTTAATATAATCTCTTTAGGTGAAAACTTCATTGGAATTGAACCTTTCTCAATGGTGAAAAACTCCTCTCTTTAAACCATTGGATCCAACCCCTTTGAAAATCTAGCCAATTCGGTACCATGCAATTGACTCAAAAATATGCTTTGGGTTAACTTGTGCAACGTTTTTACTTTCATTTCCATGTATTCTTTTAGGATATATAATTTTATAACAATGATTATGAAACATAGAATTAGTGGATATTATTAACAATTGGAAAAAACAGAGTTTGTGCAAGTTTAGATACCTTCGGGGCATCGAGATACATTTTGTAATAATCTATAGATGTCGTGCTTCACTACCTAAGTAGTATTAAAGGTAAATATTTACTAATAATTAAAAAAAATTAGATCACAAGCTATTCAAAAGGGGAACTTTAAAACAAATTATTGCCACATTTGGTAAGAAGAGCCTCAACAATGTTAAAAAAAGTTCACTATGTTGAATCCGATAAATAAAGATTTAATTAGTACAAGTTAAAATAATCTATAAAATTGGAAGGAAAAAAAGGTTGAAGTATTAAAAATAATTTAAAAAATGTAATAAAAGAAATTAATTAAGAGAATTTAAAAATAACGTGACCAATAATCCAACAATTTATAGAAAAGGATATAGAAGTTGGAGCAGAATACCGAAGTCATAATCAAATATTAAAATAAGAACGCTAATTGTTTTTTTTAGTGTTCACCATCAAAATCTTTTGTATCATCATAAATAATCAAATATTAAAAGAAGAACGATAACTGTTTTTAGTCTTTACCATCAAAATATTTTGTATCATCACAAAGGAAACAAGGTAGACAACAACGATGCTGCAAGTACCTGCTTAAAGGTAAATAGATTTATCGAATAGTTTTGTATGACAAAAATATGTGAAACTTGGTGGAATCTCACTGTGTAATAGAACTAGCACAGCAGCAAAATAGTTGTTGGTGAACACTGAAAGGCTGAGAAGATGAAATGAATCTTTAAAAGAATATATTAACTTTTATTATCTATTAACAAATAAATTGGTGGGCTTCATTTATCTGGTGTTAATATTTTAATTTCTGTTAATCACTTATATGGCAATCAGTTAGCTATCAAAGTAATTTTTAAATATGATTAGGTAAATGTAAAAAAGTAAACACGTCTTTATAATAGCTAGGAAATTAATGATTGAAATCACAGCCATTTATTTTGTGCTACTACTAAGAATATTCCAGCCATATTTAATCCTGTCCATAAAAAACTTATTAAGCACTAAACCCCTATTAAATCTGCCCATTATCAATAGGTATACGCCTTTTGGCTTTAGTTTTCACTTGACATTCGATTTTTTCAATTTTTTATCACCAAACCCACACAAAATCGGAAGCTTTACATTTCTGTTTGGCTATAGTTACCACTCAACATTCGAAATTTTCGATTTTTTTTTTAAAAATCCACTCAACACCAGATGGGACACCGCCGCTAGAAGCTTTACATTTTCAAGATAGTCCGTGAACATGTAGGAGCCATGGAAGAAGTTACAGTGATAATTCATCAATGCTTTAAATTGTTCTTATGGCGGTTATGTTCATCCTAAATTGTTTTTAATCGAAGATGGAGAGTTATAAATCTTGACATGAGAATATGTTTTTATTAATGCACCAGCTAACATCACATCATAACATTTGTAAAAAAATAAAATATTTAAATCTTTCCTATACAAAATTAATACGAGTTCACTGAACGACAGATCAAAGGACATTTTCATATTAGAATGGCTTATATGTCTCAGCATAGACTGCAAAAGACCATAATGGTAGGGAAATGGTACCATAGTGATTATGATACCTTAAAAAAGGATATCCACACATATCTTAAAAGTGAAGAACATCGACCTTAAAAAACAATATCCACACATATCTTAAAAGTGAAGCACACCGAACTTAAAAAAATATATCCACACCGGCTCAGCCTAAACTCCAATCCACACAAAAATTTGTGTAATTACAACTTCACTCATTGTCTATGAATTTCGTAAAGAAAAGATTTATTTAGAAAATTTACTTAACGTTTGAAGTGTTTGAAAAGGGATGTCCTTACAATGTGGAAAATCTATCAGTGTATGAGTACATAGTTAATTATTGATTACTAACATATGATACTATTGTGCACATAACAAAACAAAAAATTAAGATTTTAAAATTAGTGAAACTTGATTATGGGAGTTTTTTTCTAGGAAAGTAAGTGCCACATTCTACATTCAAACTAATTGAAACATCAAACCAAGATAAGATCAAGTGGCATACATATATTATTTCCACATCGAAACGTTAAGGAAGCATGTGCTTATTTTAAAACTTGGAAGCTTATCCCCACAAATGTCCGATAACCCCTCCAAGGAAAATATTGCAGAGACACCTATTTTTCAGATTTAAGCAGAGGGTTGATAACTGGGGGTGGAATTCACATGAGGGTTTTTAATGGAAAATGCATTTTCTTTTCAAGCAATTCTTAGCAGCGCGGAGAGTTGGCAATAAAATGGATAGGTACGAGATGGTAAGGAGTTCAAATCATTAATCTGAAAGTAAGAGGCATATGAAACATAAAAGTAAGACCCGCTCGCTACCCTAGATTTTGGATTTTTGTAATCAAACTAGTAATCGAGGCATTGAATCCCTCATTTCGTCTAAAAAGCTAATTTGTAATCATGATTGAGACAACAATTCCCCTAACTCCACACAAGAACTAGTCCGAAACGTAATGGAAACCAACCATTAGGCTAATAGAGGGAACATTAACTTTAGTCCACCCACAAGGGATTCATATGCATTGTCTTTCCCCACGCTAGTACCTTTAAAATGTTGGAATTGCAAATGTGGAAGACACAATTCACATATGATAATTAACAATCACACAGATAAGAAGCACAAGGATTTCATGTGGTTCACCCAAACGTTGAGCTACATCCACCAAGCATAGACATTGGTTGTCTTATTATTCAGATCATAGAGATTACACCAGACTTGTAAGTTCTCTCATTCCTCTCACTCTATCGTATCTACCTCTACGGGCTTACATGAATTTATATACGGGCTTACATGAATTTATATACATTTACACAAGAAATTGATTATTAAATGCACTCCTATCCATATTCTAACTTGGTCTATTTTAGTTGCAACCAACAGAGAATAATAGGATCCAAATCCATCCTTGGAGGAATTCGTTGTCACCGAATCCCAATAGTCTCCACCTTGACAACAATTAACCTGATACCTTGCTCCTTCATTTTGTTCATCACCTTTTCTGCAAGCCAAAAGAAGCCAAGCACCATTGAAGCTTCTCTAATAAAATTGGTTTCATGATCTCGCCTATGTGACTTGCACGAGTTTGGATTTCTTGAGGGGTCACTCCACGTCCAACATGTCTTCCACAACTATGTTGTGAGACATATTTAGTGATAGATCTCCTTCTATCCAAGATACATATATTACAATATACATTACAATTATCACAGACCATCTTAGTGTAACCATTATAGGTGATATTTGTGCTTCTTAAATGTTGAAGCACCCATTTCACTGCAACACCTGAATCTTCCATGTATCTTACAACATCATTAGCATGTGAAACATCTAGTCTTAACCATTTCATCACATACAACAGACCTCCTAGTGAACTTACACGAGACATAACCTTTTCTTCTTTATAGACAGGAACTATGCTTGAAGAAAACTTATAATTGAAAGCAAGAGGGATAAAGACTGGTTTTACAATGTTCATACTGAACTCAAACCACAGCTTACCATTACCATCTCTATGTACTTCCATGCCCATAATTTGTTTTTCTACTCCTTGATCCCTCATTTGAATTGTCCTGTCCACATGAGTCATTTTCTTATTGATTTTATCCATGCTTCGGCTTGCATTGAGCATACCATCAACAAATAACATCAAGATTGTGAATGTACTATAAACTGTATAGTCATTCCTACCCTTTGAAATATTCTGACTCACTATGAAGGATTCAAACCTCTTTTGTATTTGTTTGGGTGCCAATAAGCCATATAATGGATTTTCTAACATGCAAACAAATTTACCGTTGTGATCTTGCATCAACCCTTTTGGTTGTTCCATACATACTATATCTCTGTCAATGATGACCTTATGAGAAGTAGGATCCCACACACAACATTCCTTTATACCACCATCATAACTTGCAGAGATAAAAAACAAGAAGGAATTCAGAAACAAAGATTTTAAGTCTGAAAATGATTTATCGCTTGCTAGTATCTGTAATTATTTATTTGTATTATGACCTTGATCCTTTTGCCATAAACAAGAAGATACATCTATCACTTCATATGTTACTTCATTAGTCCCTTTCAGCTTATAAAGGTTATCAACATTTGTTGCCTTCATCACTACTAAACTACCTTTCGACAATGTGAGTGCTCCACCTTGACCTGTATACTTATATCCGCAAGAATCCAACACTCCCAATGAAATCAAATTTGATTTAAGATCAGGTACATATCTAACATCCATTAATTCCCTAACAATACCATCAAACATCCTGATTCTAATACTTCCAACCCTAACAGTTTTACAGGGAATACCATTTCCCATAAACACTATACCCTCATCAATAGATTGGTAAGAAATGAATCAATTTCTATGTGAGAACATGTGGTGGGAGGCACCTGAATCTAACTGTCATTCTTCTTGATATTGTAAATTACTAGAAATGGATAAAACTTGATCAGTCATAACTGAATTTGTTACAACCAAATTTTCTTCATTCGTAAAGTTTTCCTCAGATTCCTTACTTTTCCAACAATCTTTCTTGAGATGTCTTGTTTTTCCACAGTACCGACATTTTTCTTTACCCTTTTTGTGTCTTGACTTAGATCGAAAAAAACTTTCCTCATTATTCTCTTTAGTTCAACCTCTCACCAGCATCGCCTCTGAAGTTGAGGTTTCTTGACTATATTTTCTTCTCATCTCCTCAGCCAACAAAGCTCCCACAACAGAGTCATAATATAAAACATCTATTGAGCTAAAGCTAATAGAGGTGACTAGATTATCCCAAGACTCAGGCAACGAACACAATAGTGTAATATCCTTATCTTCATCTTCGAATTTAAATTCCATACTAGTCAATTGAACTATAAGGGTATTAAAGGTATTTAAATGGTCAACAACTTTTGTACCTTCTTTCATCCGCAAACTGTACAACTGTCTCTTCAAGTAGATCTTGCAAGTCAAGGATTTCGTCATATATAGACTTTCCAACTTGCTCCATATGCTCGATGTTGTATCCTCTCTTACGATATTAAACAGAACATCATCCGCCAGACATAAACGAATGGTACTAAGAGTTTTTGCATTCATATCTTCCCATTCCTCATTCGTCATGGTTGTTGGTTCCTTTGACTTGCCTGCCAATGATTTTTGCAACCCTTGTTGCACCAGTAAATCTCACATATTGAGCTTCTAGAGCTCAAAGTTTCTTTTACCACTGAACTTTTCAACTTCAAAGTTCAAACTTCAAACTCTGCATCTTAGCCATTAGCACAAAATCTCCTAATGCCCAAATCACAACTTATAATACTTGTCTCTTTAACCAATGGATAAAAAATGTGGATTCTTAATAAATAAGGTTAAATGATAACCACAAAAGGTTTAAAATAATAAAAAAATTATATATTCCATAAATTTTTTTTTTATTTACTTCATACCTTAATTTTTTCACTACATTAAAAACCATTTAAAACACATCCACCCACGTGACTTGATACTTTTTAATTTAAAAAGACACTTTTTGTAAAATTCCTCCACCTTTACGTTTCCAAAGAACCATACCTTAAATTTTCCAAGAAGAAAATCATGCGAATGTTTTTCTAATCTACGGGAGTCGTCGCACCTCCCGAAGTGAGTGCCCTGTGACGTGCTAGCATGGGTCGTCGCACCTCCAACCACAACCAGGTTGCGACGATGTATGGTGGTCATCGCCCTTCCCGATACAGCCAGGGTGCGACGTTCTCATGAGTTTTCAAGTTTCAAAAGTCCAACTTCAAGTTTCAAAAGTCCAACTAATGGTTTGTCGCACCTTCCAAGAGGAGGCCCCTGCGACGATGTGAAAATCGGTGCACCTCACACATATTTCACTCCTGCGGCTCCTCCAAGAATTTGATGCCCTTGACACTTCTCCTCTAACCAGCTCTGATACCCCTTGATGGAATTGCAAATGAAGAAAACACAATTCACATATGATAATTAACAATCACACAGATAAGAAACACATGGATTTTACGTGGTTCACCCAAACATTGAGCTACGTCCACGAAGCATATGCATCAATTGTCTTATTATTCAGATCATAGAGATTGCAGCAGACTTGCAAGTTCTCTCATTTCTCTTAGTCTGTTGTATTTTCCTCTACGGGCTTACATGAATTTATATACATTTACACAAGAAATTGATTATTAAATGCACTCCTATCCATATTCTAACTTGGTCTATTTTAATTGCAACCAACGCAAAATAATAGGATCCAAATCCATCTTTGAAGAAATTCGTTGTCACCAAATCCCAACAAAAACTCCATTTATGGTCGGGCTTGGAGAGGAGGAAACTGACATGCATTGGAGGGAAGGGAGTACATCTGGCATTACACTGAGAATTGAGAATTTTTTAATGTATTTTGAAAGATAATTGAAAAATGATATCTATCACAGAATGAAATACACTATAGACCGTATAAATATTTTATCTAAAATTGATTCGATGGCACTTATAAATCTACAGGGGTAGATCCAATTCTAGCATATTCCAATCCCGAAATAAAAGTTAGTAGTAGCTCAAAAGGAGCTTGATCAAGCATCGAATCCACCTGTAGCAATGGAGGCAGAACATAGATAACTTCTTTCTACACAATAAATAAATATAAATAAAAACTATTTTTTTTACATAAATGTTTTTATGCCCCAAAAGGGCCATATATTATGTTCTATTGGAATTGCATACTTTGACATTGCTATCTTAGCTACCGCTGGTTAAGGGTCAATAACAACCAGCACTGGAGGATCTAAAACAAGCCCTTCAATTTCGTATAAGGAACTAAATTGCGTTGGGTTAGGGAACTATGTATCCCAAGAAAAAGTACCAGGTATGGATGCTTACCAACCCAATAACTAGCGCAGAATTTCGTCCTTCTTGAGCCCAGTTAAATAACAGCGTAGTTCTCTGTCCTTGTTGAGTGTTGCAACCTTCTCTCACATGCCTTTTCTTAGCATGCACTCTACCGACTTTTAGCATGCACTCTACCGACTTTTCTCACATGCCTTTTCTTAGCATGCACTCTAAGGAGGTCCTCTCTCCAACCTATTAGCATGCACTCTACCGAATTTTCATACTTCCCATGTTACACCAACTGCATAATTTGAATTTGCAACTTAGGGTTCTTACAATTCCATTGAATTTCTACTCAACTCCAATGGTGGAGAAGATAAATTCGATTTCAATTGAAGCATGAAGTGCTAGAGTGGTAATCAAAGGTTTTTGGTTGCAAGCCACGAACCATGACACCCGGTTGTTTATGGAATACTCAGAAAGCCATGAAGATGCTTAACTATAATCTTGTCAATGTAGGTTGAGTTGGATGATGCTATTGTGAGTGCATTGATGGTGTTGACAAGTTGAGTTCAAAGTATGAGAAAATGGTGTGGATTGGGCGTGCTCAAAGGATGATCTTGTGAGTGCATTGATGGTGTTTGCAGGTTGAGTTAGGAGGAGGAGAAAAAGAATTGGGAAGACCAAAAAATGTTGTAGATTGGGTTGGGCAAATAATAATTTTTGGGAATTTTTTTTTTTTAATTATTATAAGAAAAAATATTTGGAAAAAAAATAAACATACTCCAGGGGTATTTAATTCTGATTTGTGATTTATGAAATTGCAAAAATATAAAAATATATTTTGTGTTTCAAAAAAATGGAAATAATTCATATTTCAAAAAGATTAGAAAATAATTGATAGCTCATATAGGTTTGACAGCGTACCTATCACTATAGTGCTTCAGCAGGGGATAATAAGATATAAAAAAAAATCAAATGCATACCAATTTCACCAAACAAAAAAATGTGTATACCGAAACTTCTGTTCAAGATTACCGATTTTTCCGCGGGTTGTTTTTGTTTTCCTTTGTTTTGTGGAAAACAGCCAAAGCTTTGAGGTTGGCTCATATTTAGCGAGGGAGTTGATTATTAAAGTAGACGTAAATCATGGTCTCTTTAGACGTAGGTCCTCCTTAAATATCAATGCTTCTAATCACCATTTAAATCGCCCCGTTTTCAGTTGAATTTTGGTTTAAATTCAGTGGAAATGGTCATAATTTCACAATTGTAATTTCATCCATTAAATATTGTCGGCTTCTGAATCCATTCAATACTGTCGGCAAGAAATTCCGCTGCTAAAAATGTCAAATACAGCAAGCATTGCGCATTTAGGTCGACATTCGGAAAATTGTAAAATACAACAAGCACTGCATTGTTAGGTCGTCGTTAGAAAAAAGTTCATCTGCTGCGCTGATGGGTGCTATTTTGCTCTGTTATTTAGCAGACCAACGAAACGTCTGAACATCGGCTAAGTCACCAGTCAAACGCGTACTCGCTAGTTACCGGTATCGCAATAAAATACTGAATGATATTTGCAGTACCCGCCAGAGAAAGAGGAATCGCAACCCCGGGAATCGAGATGAGCGTAGAGGGCTTGGAAAGACCCTCAGCGCTTCACTGTCCTGTGAAATTAATTTGTCATAGCTTCATTTAAACATGGTTAGACCGTTCCCAATATATGTAATTACGTAAAATATTTACTTTAATTAATTAGCCCGAACGAGGATGGGTACCAAAATCAATTAGTTGAATAACTGCATGCATATAAACAACGCGCGAGTAAAAGTCTTCAGTAACTGCCATCAAAGATAACAATTAAACTATCTAAGCTCCCATTTACCTACTTTAGGAGTAATATGACACCGATACAATATATTACCGTCCCAAGTCATCGCAATAATATACGCGATGTGTGTGTATCAATTCTATACAGCAACAACAATCAGAGTGTGTGTATCAATTCTATACAGCAACAACAATTAGAGTGTGTGTATCAATTCTATATAGCAACAACAATCAGAAGCATGCAACAATCTCTATATCCTTAGTTCAACACTAGGAAAACTACATATTATCCACATTTTGTGAATAACGAAAGAGATGATATCTCGAGGTCCTGAGGTTGTAGATATGGAGTGTCGAGAGACTACATGACCAAAAATACCCTTTGCATTGGTGGAAAACCCACTCACAACCACATATCGTCACAGATTTACATATGGAATCCACCACACCAGTTGGCTTCTGGAAGGCAGTCGGCCTTGCTCCATGAAGTACAAGTGAGTATTAAGATTAGCATCATTTAAATACTTGAGCCATTTGATTATATTGTATCTTAGATTTCTCTAGATTTCATGATGTGTGCTTGAACATTATGCATTTTTCCATACTTCACCTTGGTGGTTTACATTGTGCCCTAGTAAGTGGTCTTCTTTGGGAATGGGTTTGTTTATGGGAAATCCCCTAATAAGCCATCGTCCTGACCATACTTACTATTTTCCATCACTATTCCCCTATGTTTCCTTATCTCTTGGGATCTTAGGGTGTACTAACCCAAGAAGGGGTTGTCTCTCATTCTATGGGAAGAAGGGGCTAAAGGCCCAGAGGGGTTGGTGTTGGATAAAAGATAAAATCCATATATGAACCTTCAATATGCTTTGCCCAAGGATCACCCAAGAATGCAATAAAACACTTATCTTTGAATAAAAGGGGACCCATAATATAACAAAGAAATGCATGAAAGGTAGATTAAAGGATATGAGGTTTCATCACGAGCCGACCTATCATGTTGATCCAGGTGGATATCAATGGCCACCAACCTTTTCCAACTCACTCAAAACAATTTTCTCACAATTTTGAAAATTTACTATTTTTAGTAGGTTTTAACTTCTAGGGACATTTTTAGTCCCTAAACAATGTTTTTTTGGGGAAACAAGTTTGAAATATGGAAGTTCTTTCAATATTGTACCAAAAAATGAATCTTCTCGATGATACATTTCCAACGAGCTATCATACGCCTAAAATGGAGATCGTATGCAAAAGTTACGACCCCAGGAAGTTGATGTACTAACTTACCCAACGGGTCCCACATGACTTTTGGCACTTCATCTCCTAGGGTTAGGTTTTTGGATGTCTAGGGTTTTTGACATTCTTTTTTATTGTAAAAAGGCCTTTAGAGCCTCATTGTAATCATCTTCTTGTGAATGCGAGTAGCCAGCACATCTCTTCTCAGAGATGAGTTGCCACCATTCTAGTGAGTCTTTCACTCTGTATTTTTACAATCTCTGTACATTTATTTCATTAATAGAAATCATGTATTACTGTATATCTATGTTTATGGTTGCATCTCTGTTACTTTTCTGTTATATGATTGGATATATCTGAGATATATCTGTGCATTTCTTTATTATATCTCTGCTCTCATTTCATGCCGAAAATAATCCGGATCAGTGGTATTAGAGCAGGCTGCTCTTGATCATTTTTTTCAGTGCATGTCCCT
>CBVK0102997489.1:0-13200 GCA_900067695.1 Picea abies | reverse complement strand
AAAGTGACACATACCATGATACCTGGACCAATTACCTCATGGAGCAAGAAACTCTTCTGATACAAGACCAAGCCGATGGCGATGGACGTTGTTGCCGCTGACAAGACAAATCTGATGGAAGAAGAAAAGGTTTTTATAAAGTTGTTTTAAGTGGTTCTTTTATTAAAGTGACTTTATAATAAAGTGTAACTTCTAATTTTAAAGTGACTTTATTTTCATAAAGCGCTTATGTAATAAAGTGAAATCACTTTAATATTTCAAGTGATTCATTTTGGAGGGAATGGATCATGACCCTTGATCTTGAAAAAGGCAAGATCTAATCTTGGCCTTTGGATTTAGGGTTGGGGAAGGTGAAAAGACACTTTGGGGGGAAAATGTCATTTTCAGATTATAAAGAATGCATTGGGTAGTGTGCAAGACACATCGAGACGAGATTGGGAGAGATTTTTTGAGTTTGCTTAAGAGAGGAAAGTGAGCAGCAAAGAGGACACATTTTCCAAGGGAGTTAGGGCACAAATCCCAAAGGAAGATTTTATATTTCATGGCTGAGTCATTTTTCTATTGTGGGAGGCCGTACTGTACGGATCCGTACAGTTCGTACAGAAGTACGGATTTGGCACAGAAATCAATGCATATTTGGGCATGGATTTTGAGGCAGATTCCAAACTTTAGTTTGTTGTTTATGGGCCGTACGGAACAGTCTGTACAACTGACTGTTGGCACGAAAATCGAGGTATGAAAGAGGTCGTACAACAGTACGAACTTGGCACATTTTTCGAGGCAAAATTTAGTGGGACTGTTTTGGTGTTGTGAGGTATTTTCCTTGGCTGGAAATGTGTATTTGTTGTTGTTCTAAACTTTCCTGAAGCTGAATAATAATATCTCTCTCTCTCTCGTTGGGTTTCCCCACATTGGGGTTTTCCCTGGCTTTTGCCTAAATTTATGAGTTTTATGGGTTGTTGTCCATTGTGTTATTTTCACTGATATTTTGCTTAGCAATGTGTATTTCTGCTTATGGTAATTTCTGAATGCGGGTTTAAGGCATTTATGAAATTTATGAAGACAGTTATCTCTAGGTTGCTAAGTGTATGACAGAAATTTCATTTGCTGATTTTTGTCATTAAAAATCTACAGAATCAAAGGATTCCCTTCCGACCCAGTTGAAAGCAAGGCAGGGCGCACCCATTGCCGTGTTTCTCGTCAGATTCTGACAGTGAAATCATCAAGAGTGCATCATTTACTCAGTGAGGGCGCAGCTTGAGAGGAGGCACCTTCAGGGTTCTACAGGCTTCATCTAGCCAGATCTGGGGAAACCCTTCCGACCCAGTACATAGGGACCTAAGGCACACATTTTGAGTCCATTATCAGTCGATTGCGACGGAGGAATCTCTAGAGCGCATTTGCAATAGCAGTTAGGGCGCATTTCTCCCAAGGGGATCCATCTAGGGTCCAGACAGATCAGCAAAGGGTTGATTGTTAGACCGTCAGTCACCAGGACTGTGTGAGAGGGCAGGGCGCATTGTTTGAGACAATTTCCAGTTAGATCTGAGGTGTGTAGCCACCAGGGCACACAATTGAGTCCTGCAGCAGTTGTCGTGTGAGTTGCCATAGCGTGCAGCAGATCATCCATCTCATACCCCTATCCAGCAACAGTCTTCTATTATCCGGGTATCATCCTTTTAGTTTATTTCTTTATTGTATTATGGCTAAGATCCACTTAGATCTGATCTAGCCGATTGATTCTCTATTTCAGCGGCATATGACATTGTAACCAACAGAAAACTCATAATCTGTTATTTACAGTCTTTTGTGTCATTCTCTATCTCATTTTTATACATTTTACTCAATATAATATTATCTCACCCTAAATAGATTACCTTATTCTATCCTACTTAAATTGGATATTCTTATAATTGTCAAACAAGTTTGCTTGTCACAGTGGTATCAGAGCCATGTCTGATCCTAGCCTTTGACCATTAGACCCTCGGTCAATATTTTGTTGCCCTTGGCAACATCACTGTCGGCCCTTGGCCACACAATTATCAACCAGAGTTTCTTTGATCGTTCGGGTTTTTGACCACACTAAGGCATTTTTCCATTTAAAAATCAAGAATTGATGTAAAGATTGATTGCTGCCAACAATTTTTGAAGCCATAGAAAATTATAGGGAACGAAAAATAAAAATATCATTGGAAAAAAAAATATTCCTTCGCAAGTAAAGAAAACCTGAAAATTATTTTTGGTGTAAATTCTGAAAACTATGAAGAGAAATAAAATAAAAGTTGTCGAATTTAAATTTCATACAGAAGAGGTTGAAGACATTAATAGTCCATACATATCAATTAAGTTGGATTGTACAGTTATTAATTGGGTCGTACCATATTTCTGTATCATTCATTAAAATTTTGCACTGCGAGCCGTACAACAATTTTGTTGTTCCTGTTGTTCGGTGCAAACATCAATTTAATCATGTTGTTTTCTATCGTCCGTACAGAATTGACTATAATTGTATCAGCCATCAGTTACAATCTGTACCAATGGCCTGCAAATTACTGTTGTCGTACATAGCACAGAGGCCGTACGAATTTGTTTGTGCAGTGGGTGATTTAAAATATTGATGTGTGTGTTGTTCGTACCGTTGATCTCTGTACGGCCCCTCACTGAAATACCTTATGATCTCGGTGAATTGTCCATGCTACCGTACTCTTTTCGCAACCATCGTGTTGTACCACTACATTCAATTCACGGTCCGTACAGTTCAAACACAGTTTTGAGTTAAGAGAATCTTAAATCCATACACATTAATTCCCTCACGTGGTTGTCCCTATGGTCACATCTCCTCATCACGAACAAGAAGGGTTTAAATTAGAAGAGTCAAAGTTAATTGAAAAAGTTAAAGGGGAAGTCTTAGTAAAAGGATTATATTATAAAAGATATAAAAGGATTCCTTCAAATTTAAGTTAATTAAAAAGTTTCCTAAGTTCCAAAGGTTATTTAAGTTATTTGATTCAAGAAGTAATATTCCAAGGTATTTATGGTGGCATACTACACATAAACTGATAAAGTGTTTTATTTAAAAGGAGCTTAAAAGTTACCAAAGGAAGGTGAAGGAGAATTATAAAGTGGTAAAGTATTTAAAAATATATAAAAAGCAAAGCATATGAGGTAGTTATATATATGTTTCCCTACCTACTACCTTTATATTATATGTATGTGAAGGATATAAAGAAGAAAAATTTATAAGAAAAAATACATATACATTTATATAAATATAACTTATTATATATATATATATATATATATATATATATATATATATATATATATTTCAAAATCCACTCAATAAAAAGGAAAAGATATTGAAGGGTATTACTTTAAACCTTCCGAAAAAAAGGGGGGTCGGGGGGCAAGGGGGTTAACATAAATATTGACGGAAGCCAAAATGGATTCGAATAAAATGAAGGAACAAAGATTTTTTTATGAAGGTTGTCCAACCGTATGTATTCAAGGAAGAGAGGTTAACATCACTATCAACTTGGACTATAATGAAAACTACATTAATATTGATTTGGCAAATCAATTACTAATTCTAGAGCCAAATATAATTGAAAAGAAAGATATTTTTCAAATTAAGAAGTTACGAGTGAAAATTGATGAATATGAATATATATCTCAATTCCATGTTACAACTATGTATAAAGAAGAAATCGACATTTTATCCCCTAGCCTAGGGATAACTAAGGAGATTATGTCTTGAGGCCCACAGATCCTAGACATTGAGTACCGAGAGCCAGATCAACTTGAGCATGGCCCTGGAGGGCCCATCCTTTTCTTCTTCAGCACCTCCACTTCATGGCCCTGGAGGGCCCATCCTTTTCTTCTTCAGCACCTCCACTTTGTCAATAGCAGCAGCATCCATGACATCGGCCTGGTCCTACAGCAGAAATGCGTCTTGCTCCATGAGGTAATGAGTCTGGGTATCATGGTATGTGTCACTCCAATCCTCAAAACTTTTGAATATGTGCATTTAATTATTTTTGCTTCTCACGTGTGTTGGACCTTATGCCTTTCCACTTGACCACACCTGGGGGGAATGACAAGTTTCCCTAGTAATCCGGTTCCCATAGGGTTTGAGTTGCCACTGGGGGGATTCATGAAAGGTCATCATCCATTCCCACCATAATTACCACTTTTCATCTTTTTCCCGCTCATCCATCCCATACATTGGTCTGAGCATTGGGTTGGCCAAATATCAAAGGGTTGTACCTTGCCTTGTGGGAAGAAGGGAATAAAGGCCCAAAGGACAAAAGTAGTTAGCAAAAAGATAAAAGCCAAAAGAATGAAACGTTGAGAAGCTTTACCCAGGGATCCCCGAGAAAGCAATAAAAGGCTTCTCAACAAGAAACAGAGGGACCCATAAAAATAATAAATCAAGACCTAGTTGGAGGATAGGGGGTCTCATCATGAGCTAGCCTATTAGGTCCATGGGCATGTAGCGGTATGACACTACCAACAGCTGGTCACCACTCCAAGGTAGTGGCTCTTGGTGGCATAGCCAACAGAAAGGGGGTCTCATCATGAGTCAACCTTCTCATTTCCGTGAAATGCTTGTGGGTAACATTGCCACCACTGATCACCACGCCAGGCCAATGTCCCCGAACTAGCCTCTTGAAAGAAAAAGAAATAAGAATAAAAGATAAAAGGCATGAATGGGCTTGGAAACATTTGCATCCATGACAAGGTGCAGCTCACCCTCTTCAAAGGCACCCATAGGTAAGCCATACATTTCCCTGCTATCACTGCACCCATTGCGCAAACATCCCCTACCACCTCATCCGCTCACATGGCCTGGATTTGACTTCACCCAAGAACATCCCACATCCAATGAGCACTGGCCCAATAGGACGTCCTAACATCCCCTCCAAACTTGGCTTGTAGAATAGCATAATGTCTTTGAGCACTTGTCCGGGTAAAGAGGGTTTCATGCACACGTTTGAATAACTTGATGATTAAATGTGATTGGCATTGCTATGATCCCCGTGACTTATGAGAGCATGGAGGGCGTATTTGTTGATGTTGCAGGGCCACACCCGATGGACAGGTACATATGGGGAGATGATTAGTTCGGACCTCCATAGGGATAAAATCCCACCAAATGGATGTTGAGACCCTAGCCAGGGGTAGAGACAAATTAGGGGTTTTCACCGAAAAGAGAGGAGGACGTTCCACCAGGGACAACCTAGCAAGACTAGACCCAGGGGGGGTCTTGCCCTCTTTACCATGATGTAGGCCTTGGAAGGCCCATGACGTCACCCAGCGTTTTCGATACTTTGGAGGCAATTGTGTGCCAAGTGGCACATATGGCAGGATCCTGAGGCCTAAGGAGGCCGAATGTTTTGCTCCAGGAGGCCAACGTTTCCCTAAAGGGGCCTAACGTCACCCTAAAAGGGCATGATGTCACCTTTACAGCTTGTTTTAGGGTTTTTATTATGACATTTAATGTAAAAACTGGATATTATGTGTAACAGGCCATGTCGGCCTTTTTGACCTAATTCTGGTCACTAGTATTGTATAAATAAGGGTTTAATCCCTTGTATTATTCACCATATTTCACTCACACTTGTGAGGTCTGAAATTTGCACCCTACTTAGGGTTTTATGACTGAAATTTAGTGCGCACTTGTTGGAAGAGGCTAATCTTGGACTTTTTGGGCAATTTTCTTGGTGGAAGTGTTCAACTAGGGTTTATGCTTGATGATTCTTGATGAATGTAAGTGAAATTTCTGCAATTCTTCTTCGTTGAATGGTTATAGTCGTGTTTATCTTGCATTTACATTAAGATTATGAAATTGCTTTCTTAAAACCCTAGGAAGCCTAGCACATGTTATTGTTCTAGCTTTAAAAGCTTTTACCTACTAGATTTTGCCAAGAAGTCGATTTCCTTGAAGCTATTGCTAAGGCCCTTGCCATTGCAACACCCTAGCACATATTGCTTCATCTTAGCCGTCATTTGCTTCATCTTTGGGTTAAAGAGGGAGGAAAATCTACTAAGGCCTAAGGTTACCTACACCTTAGTAGCTAGTTTCCCCTAGGGTTTGATAGTTGAAGCCTTGGGTTACCAACACTTCAACTATTAATCTCTCTTGTCTTTGACTCAATCACTCAATTGGAAGTCTTTGACTCTTCTACTATCATCATTTTCCTTCAACATTTGTTGCCACATAATAGACTCCATTTACACTAAAGGCACTAATCTAAGACTTCCAATTGAGTGATTGACCTAAACAACCATCAAAACCTACACCTTGAGCTTTCTAATAACCACTTCTAACATTAGAATAGCATAACCTACTAACTTTATTGTTGTTGTTACTAAAGTAAGCTACAACCATACTTTGCAGCACTAAAAGCTTCTAAAAGCAATTGAAAAAGTTGATTAATGCATTGCCTTGCTTGCTTCTGATAAATGCTAGTATTATGATGTTAATGATTGATTATTCTTGGTCATTTTGAAGTTGTTTCAAGGCACCTATTGTGAAGTATTGTCTTATAAATATTGCTGCTATAAATTTCTGTTTACTTCACAATCATATCAGCCAATTGTTTTTATTGAGAAAGTTTGTCGTTTTATGAAGTGCTAACGACAAGTTGTACTTGCAAAATATATAGTTTCTTGATTCTTTGTTTCGGGCAAGTACATCTTGATATTTCATCACTTCATTGGTTATAACCCCGGGACTTTTTGATCAGTGGTGACTTGTGAGAAGGGACATTTTAATAGATATCTTGACCTTGCCTTCTCAAACCCCCAGGTCACCGGGGACGTCTCCCCTAGGCCTTCAAACCTTAATAGAAGGAGGCATCCTATTGAGGTGACAATGATAGGATAACCTCAAGTTACGCCAATTTTCTTTCCATTACCCTTTCCTTTGATCAAAGTACAAATTGTGCGATAACAAACATCATTATTGGGCTACCCTGGTTTAAAAATCTAGGTACCTTCATCTTAAACATGGAGAAAACGTTTGTGACATCTCCCCACAAGGAGAAGACAATAACATTACAAGACACTACATCGAAGCCAGATTCAGTAACACCAGAAGACTTAAACGATATCTCAAAAGTAATACTTCAAGAAAATCAAAAAGCAATGAAAAGGATGCAAAAAAAAATTGATGAAGTTATCACGGAAAAAAACAAATAAATTTCTCACTTAAAAGATGACAGTCAAAAACTACTTACATAGATCAAGAAGTCAAGGGATAGAAAACAGTGTGTTCAAAAATTGGAACAAGAAAATCAGGACCTTGAAAAGAAATTATCGGAAAAAGATGAAAAAACCTCACATTTAAAGAACCTTAATCAAAGATTATTGGAACAAATCAGAATGTTGAAAGAGAAAAAATCTAAGAAAGACAAGAACAAATTCGACAAATCAAATAAGGAAGAAAACTCACGCCTAAAGGTTCATAATCAAAGTTTACTCACACAGATTAAGAAGATCAAGAATATTAAGAAGTCCTTGGAAGATAAGTTAGAACAACTTAGCAAGGAGGAAGTATCGAAGTCTTCAAGTGAAAGAATCCAAGTTAAGGAGAAAGGAACAAATCCAGATCCAGTTATTATCACAACTCGGGAAGATGACAAGCCAGCTAAAGAAAGAACATACTCGGATGTTGCAGTACAAATGATGGAAATTGCAAGTGTAAATCTAGAAATCAAGAAAGCAACATCAACGTATAAAGAAGAAAATTGTACACCGAAATTAAACCAAGAAAACTCTACAAACATGATAAGGGAAAATAATGTTATAAGAACTCCTTTTCGACATCCAAACCATAAGCGCAGATATCTTAACCAGTCAAGATATCTATGTCATACAGGACGAGAACGACTAACTTATCGTCCAAAAAATATTGATACCATTGTAATTAAGTCTCATGATAACAGTTCATTGTGGAAGAGCAACATTCTGCAAAAGATTGATTTAGGATGGTCTAACTATTTCACAGTTCGACAGTTCTACTCAACTCTTCGTCACACATATTGTCTTGTATCATCAATCTTGACAACGCCAAAAACTGAGAATCATGCGAAGACATTGCAAGCTAGAACGGAAACGTAAGCCTCTCCATAAATATGCTTTGAGGACAAAGCATTTCTAAAGGGGAAGGCTATGTAAAAAACATAAGTATATATAGAATATATAACTATAAATAAATAATCATTAAATAATAATAATTAATACATCATGATGAAAAGACATGCCTTATCCAAAAGACATGTCTATTAATGAAAGGGCACCCCTGTGTGGGTATATATGGCCCTCGTTGTCATTGTAATCGATATCTCATTTTTATACATTTTACTCAATATAATATTATCTCATCCTAGATGGATTACCTTATTCTATCCTACTTAAATTGGATATTCTTATAATTGTCAAACAAGTTTGTTTGTCACGGAAACAGCAAAGCACTAGGAATTACTATTTAAGCGCTAGGAATATCATACAACTTTCAATCTGGACTATTATAATATAAATGAAACAAGGACAATAGAAGAAATTACAAATCATTTTTATAAAAAAATCTGCAGCGCTTCCTTCAGAAGTTCACCATGTTGTGTAAGTGATTGTTTGATATAGTAGGGCTGTCCATGAAGTCTGGAACAGATCAATTGTATAAATAAAGATAATAAAATGGAATTTACAACAAGATTATGATCTCATAAAGCATACAATAGAAATTCGTAATAAATCATTGGATGACAAAAACAATGCAACAGAACACAAATCAGAGGTACTTGTAAAATGAACCTGACAGACTTAGAAGTTAGAACATAATAATTGAGTCAATTAAGATGCATTCCTAAAACAAGAACAATAAATCCTAATTATTTGGCTTTAGAGATCAATGATTTGAGCATCAGTTTCTATCAAGGGAAGACGTCTTGAAATTGGCATTTTCTATAGGGATGTCTTGACAGTAAAAGGTGGATATGATGGCACTCCTTGTATAATCACAGCCTGGCTCATTGATTTGTACACCTTGATGGGTTTCATTTGTGCAGTAATTAATGTAAGATGCATTTAGAAAAGTAAAAAGAAAGAATTTGAAGAAACAAATTTTGCTCTAAAGGACAAAAGAAAAATCACATTTTTAGAGGTGCTACTTTCTTCATCTTTCCGATCATTAGGGGTCGCCTTATCTGCACTCCCATGCTCTTGCTTGCTTGCATGGTGACTTTCTCTCTCGACTTGTTCATTTAATGTTCGAACAACTCTATAAAACAAGATAAAACAGATAGTCAAGGATTAAAGTTTTAAACCAAGCAATGCAACCTAATACACTTTTCCCACATCCTGCACCTAACTTACAAAGTTGTTAACTCTCAGATGCAAAACAAAGGTCTTCCATAACAAAAATAGCTTATAATAAAAAGGATATCTTCATGATCCTAATTAATTTTCATATATTGATTTAAAAATATCATAGTAGAATAATTAAATTGTTATTCTTATGAAATGATTGATAAATACAAATTACAAGAGAGCTTGCCTTGTTAAACAAATGATTATGGATGCATTCCCTTGAAGAACATGTAAAAATGGAAACCTAAGGGATTAAACTCCCTTGCCAAGTAAACCTTGTAGGGACAATTTCAACATGGTATCAGAGCTGAGGGATTAGACTCCCCAAACCTATGTACTCGTGCATCAAGCTTGCTTGCAGAAGTTTTTCATTGTTTCACCAATCTGAAGAGAATCTTGCAGTGTTTTCTGATTTCCACAAATATTCTGTCCAAAGTAGTCTCCATTGAAAGGTTTTGATGGCACGTTTTTAAGGTTAGGTATTTTACAAAAAAAAAAAATCCTTAGGATAATATTATTTCATATGCACTTTGTACAATAGTGCATATTATTGTTGGGATTTTGATTTTCAGATAATTAAAGATGAGGCCCCCCAAGGGCACCTCAAACCTTATTTCCGAACTACAGCAAACTCAACAAATTTCTGTAATGAACATAAATATATAAATATATAAACATCAATAAATAATAATAACAATGATAAATGAAAGGACACATCCTATCTAAAGGATATGACCTACCTGTTAGTTTTTCATGGCATTTAGGTTAAGCATGAAGTTCATTTCATTTTAACAATTAACCATAACCATAAATGCTGCAGCAACCAAGATCACATGAAGAAGCACCATGCACAAGAATACAAGATATATCCTGGGAAACCCTTCTCAAACAAGGGAGAAAAACCCAGCCAAATCCTTTGCTATACTTTTCAAGAGAAAAACCTTTTCACAACCAAGAAGATCCTAGCACACAAGAGGGTGCACAAAACCTAGAACCCCTAGCACCCAAGAGAGCTACGCAACTTTGACCAAGAAATGTTCTTTCTGAAATTTCCAAAAACTTGCAAATGAGTGTGTCTACAAATGAAAGATTTCATCTTACTTATATTAGACTTTGCACTGTTAACTAAAGTGTCTATTGGCACAATAGGGCCGACCTCACTTAGACATATTTATTTATTTATTATTATAATAATTAATATTAGTATTAATATTAATTATCTTTTGCAGTTTATCTTTAGACACAATAAGATAGGGCCGACTTGTACCCTTTACACAATAACTAGGGTTACAGGTAGGTCTGACTCTTGAACAATATATAGCAAAGGATCTGATACACCCTCTAGTGCTCATCCACTAGGGGCCACATCCATAGGGATGTCATAGACCCGAGTCACTGCATTACATAGATGAGCTAGGTCCTCACACGTGCACTTATGCTCAGCCATAGTCACGTTTTCTCTACCGATCTGCTTTCTTGTTGCTACTGACAAGAGGATCATCTGGAGTCTTCACATCAACTCTGTTGTTGTTCAGAGGAGGCCATCACATCATCTTTGTTCTTATTCTCATGATGATGTGCCCAATGCTTTTCAGGATTTCTCTACTCAACAGATTGCTCTTACAACGGATAATCATCTGGAGTTCTTCTCTCTCGCATCATGGAGGAGGCCATATACATTCCTAGCCTTTGTCTCAGGTTGGAACCACAAACCCTTTATTAGGGGCTTTCTCTCCGGTTTGTAAGCTGAGTGTAAGACTTCACATTGTTGTTATATTCCACATCTCATAGGTTGTAGGCTGGAGGATTTCTCCTATAGTTGCAAAACATTAACACTCCCTCTCAGCTAGGGAGGCATTCTCCATCAAGCCAGGTCTCATACCGATGTACTCTGAGTTTTGTTTTTGGCTAAGGTCATCCATACTCCCTCTTAATCTAGGAAGGAGTTCTTCACCAAGTAAATGTTTGTAGTATGCTTAGGTGTAGGAAGGTACTGCAAGCATACCATCTTTCTTCTGTATCATATCTCTGATATGAAGGTATTTCATCTTGTCGTGTTTTGAACCATCAGGAAACCGGCTCTTAGTTATCATCATAGGATCCATCTCATGATCAAGTAAATCTGTCGAAAGTTTGTGAAGCCACATTATTTCGCATATACTCTGTCTCTGGTGCACTCAAGGCCACATAGTTTTGTTTCCTGCTGTGTCAGGAAACCCTGGAAGACTTCAAGGTAGAACATCAATCGGATGTGCTCTTCTGGTCCACTGTACTTTCTGCTCAATCTGAATCGGTATATTCTACAAACTCAAGTTCACACTAGAGGCATAACTCGGATCATATCCAACTGTGTCTTAATACATGTTTTGTTGTTTTTCTAGTGAGTCTTGTCTCGATTGACTCATCACATTCACTGCATGGCATGAATCTGGTCTGGTGTTAATCGGATACATCGGGGCCACATCCATAGGGATGTCATAGACCTGAGTCACTGCATTACACAGATGAGCTAGATCCTCACACGTGCACTTATGCTCATCCATAGTCACGTTTTCTCTACAAATCTGCTTTCCTGCTGCTACTGACAAGAGGATCATCTGGAGTCTTCACATCAACTCTATTGTTGTTCAGAGGAGGCCATCACATCATCTTTGTTCTTATTCTCATGATGATGTGCCCAGTGCTTTTCAAGATTTCTCTAATT
Source organism: Picea abies (assembly GCA_900067695.1). NCBI lineage: Eukaryota > Viridiplantae > Streptophyta > Pinopsida > Pinales > Pinaceae > Picea > Picea abies. Next base: position 1,124 of record CBVK0102997489.1, on the reverse strand, counting down.
CAACAGATCGCTCTTACATCGGATAATCATCTGGAGTTCTTCTCTCTCACATCATGGGGGAGGCCATATACATTCCTAGCCTTTGTCTAAGACTGGAACCACGAACCCTTTATTAGGGGCTTTCTCTCAGGTTTGTAAGCTGAGAGTAAGACTTCACATTGCTGCTATATTCCACATCTCACAGGTTGTGGGTTGGAGGATGTCTCCTATAGATGCAAAAGATTAACAATACGAAGGGACGACCCCTCATCCATTATGGCTAGTCAATGCTATAATTACACTGTCGCATGGCATTGTAAAGTCAACTTACCTATCATCTATGTTATTCATTATATTTACATATTTTGCCCTATATGGATTTTAACCTATAGTCCTTTTTACATCAGATATTTAGTAAATGAACTTTGTTCATTACAGTTGGTATTAGAGGTTATTTTCTAGTCCTGACCTTTGGCCACAAACTTCTATAAAATTCTTACTTGTGCTTTAGGACTTTATCACATAAAGTAAGGGTTTGAGTGGTAACAAATTGGATTAAAAAACAAAAAACACGAGAATGTAGAAAGCAAAAAGTAAAAATTATTTTTTTACCCTAAGTAGAATTAATTCAATTCTTGAGAGTGGAATATTTTTGTTTTCAAAATCAATAATATTGTTTGAATGAATTTTTTTCCTCCGACTTTATCATGGAATCCCTACATCTAAATAGATTACAAGTCATAACCATAATGTGTGAAAGCAAAAAATGGAAAATGAGCTTCATGGCTGTGGCTTGTGGTGGATTACTAAGGGTGATGAAAATAAATCTACAGAGGATGATAAGATGGAAAAATGGCTTAACAAGTTTGTTGGAAGCATATGCCATTTGCATGATCTTTATTTGATATTATACTCCTTGCTTTGGACTATATTCTGAACAATGACATATAAGCTTAACTTGTTATAACTATTAGATGGTCAATAATTAACATTTAGTTAGTGGATTATGTCATACATGCTATATAGCTATAGACAATATATTGTTAGTGTAGCACCACTTTTCACTCACTACTGTGTAGGTGTTACTACGCAGAATAACAACATTCTCACTCACAATTAATCACTTGCATTCAAAACAAGTTAAA
>CBVK0102997478.1:0-12638 GCA_900067695.1 Picea abies | reverse complement strand
ATGTCATCATATATTTTTATCTTTCACCAATCCATATGGAAAATGCATTTAAATTGCCAAATTTAATCTTGCACTGTCAACAAATTTTTTATTTTGTTATATACTTTCAAAAATATTAGGTTTCCTATATACTTTCAAAAATTAGATGTTGTTGTGCCTCCCGACCGTCATTTACTTTTTCCCTATCTTTCATGATATACATTTTGCACAACATTTTCCTGATAGACATTTTTCACCAAACACTTCGTTTCATTTACAATTCGACCCCAGTTTCCACAATTTTCTTTCTAACCTCCTTGGCAGGGACTGCGCTGCCACGCAGCCTTGTTTTAATTGTAATGTATAAAGATAAATATGTTTATCAAATAGTTTAATAGGTTAGTTTAATTGTTTATTATTAATGTTATAATATTTTTAATAAACAATGTAACTTGAAAATGCTTACCATTGAAAATATATTTTGTAATATATTTTATTATATATTTTTATGGAAAATTAATTTTGATGCATCCAAAAATTATAATATAATAATTTTCAAAATAATGACGATGGTTATTAACATCCACTAAAAATAACATTGGGTTATGACCTTATAAAAAGGTAAGGAATTACTTGGTTTTCTTAAGAATTTTATTTTTATGCTCAAAAAGCTTTAAGAGAGGTATTCCTAAATCACCATAATTTTGATGAATTAAAAGGTCATGCATATGGGTATTGTAATAAATATTTTGAAATTGAGATATAATGTGGGTGTAACCAATACATTTTAGGAGAAAGTGTTTTTATCTTCAACCCTTTTAGTGTCACAAAGATGACATATTCTTTCAACCCACCATGTTTTAGGAATTGTCCAACACCATGTTTCACTATAGAGTTCATCAAAGGTTGTTTTTTATTTTAGAAATGTTGATTTTCTTCTTTATGCTAGTTAAAACAAAGAAATATTTTTGGTTTTCTAGATTATGGTTTATCACCTCCTATAGTATCACAATTTTCTCTTATCCTCTAATTGTTTATCACAACACAATTTCTCCTTAAATTTAAATGTAATAATATTTTTCATATTATCATTACTCTACAAAGTGACCACTTCATCAATACTCCAATGGTTTAGCCAAGAATTGTCATGTTTATGCCAACCCCACTTGAGCTACATGTGGTTTTGAGTAGAGTTTGAAGTAACCTTAGGAAGCCCCTTGTCTTCCATGTTGTTTATCTTCATCTTGTACATTAAGTACCTCGTCACAACCATGCTCTCAATGGGGAAAAGACTCACATCTACGAGGAGGATAGGATAGGATGTATTGCCTTTAATTTTAAGATTATCAGTTATAAAACACTTTGTGAATTTCTTTATCTCTCTCCATAATTATCTAGAGATGTTGTAGCCCCAAACTTTACAACATAATAGGGGTGGCAAGAGTCTCAAAGAGGAGTTTCTTGTTATTCCAAAGCCAAAAGGGTCCATTGATTTACAATTGTTTTCAAGTCCATAATAATCTTTCCACACTTTATTTATCATTTTCTCAATGTTATAGTTCTAGTTAAGCTTGTGATGAAGATTGATTCAAAGATATTTGTATGAATTCACTTCCTCCAAGCTATTTTTTTCATACATGAAATCATTATAAGTGATATTTTTGGATTTGATTACAATAACCTTGGTTTTGTTAGTGTTAGCAGTCATACCTATACTAGAACAAACATTCTTGAGAATTTTTAGTTTCTTGTTGATATCATAAGGATTCCTTGCCATAAGAACAATATCATTAAAATAAACAAGAAGGATGGTTTCCATGTACTCAGATCTCTCATTGAGGCGGGCTACCACAATCATTTTCTCTAATACCAATCTATAACATACCCAACTCCCTTGTTGGGCAATGTTACTACCAAATCGACTAACATATCAATTAAAATGTGGAAAATGTGTGCAACATGACGCACAGGCATGTTATTAACATTAATTAATAAAAATGTGAATGTAATGGTTTACACATGCATAAAAAAAAAATGAACACACACAACATAATTCATATATACAAAATACAACTAAATGTAGCATCATATCATAACAATAAAACTTTAAATGATATAGTAATCAAAACACTTATATTTTAAAGCATTTTACACAACCGACTACAAAAAAGGGCATTCCTCCCAACCGTAGGATCTATTTCATCAATTCTCTCTACAACAAGCCACCCCTAAGTTGAGGCTATGATTCCACAATGATGGACAATATCCTACAATCCATTATAAGTAGCTCAAAACCCATTGAAACATAGTGGCATGACTCCTACAAAAATTTTGACCATTCAAATATCATCCTCATCAGTATGCACAACCCAAGGGATGATATTTCCTTCTCTCCACCATAGTCCCTCAGACAATATCCTTCCCCTCCAGGGCTCCAACACAGACCGTCTAGGAATATCCCTATTAGGGGCTCTAGGAAATCAAGTTGCAACAAGAGTTCTCACACAACATTTACAAATGATCTTAGGGTAATTTCCTCAGTAGGAATCACTCACATCCATACCATCATTATTATTAGCACAACTATTGGCTTCAGTAAGTTTTCTTTCATAGCCACTATGGTCCTCCACTCTTCTACAACACTAAACTCTATTTTTCCTCACTTCTTACTAACTATCAAAACTGATCTCTTTCCTACTCAAATTTCCTCTTATCCCATGCTTACTTGACTCTTACTCTTCCCCCAAGTATGATTACACTCAACCCATACTAGAATAAATGAGTGGGATGACTTCCTCACCCAACCTCTTACATGAATTCAATGATTGATTGTTAAATAAGTCAAAGGGACAAATGGATAAATGGAAAATTGATTAAATAAGATGGATTAAGACTTTAGGAAAAAGGAAACCCCTTAAAACCTCTGTTAAGGCCCCTCTCTTATGGAATCATAGCCCCATATTACTCTATTCCTTACCTATCTACAACCAGTGGTGTATTTCATTTTATTAATTTCAATCTACATTTTTTACATATTACATCTCTTGGGCCCCGACCATTCATAATATTTACAAATATACAATGTTGCATCGGGGATCAAAACTAGGGTGTTATAATCCCCTCCACCTACAATTTTTACTATCCTCAATTCTCACCACCATACAAGTGTACATGTGCATACATACAAAATATTACATCACAATATTGGATTCTTTCACAACTTAATGACTCGTGAAACAATTCCAACTAACAATTTACCGATCCCCTCAACTTACACAACCTAATGAAGTTTATCCCCTTCTCTAAATCACAATCCCTTAGGATATCCCACTTCCCCTCTAAGGCTCTAGCACATGTCAGATATGAAGTATCAAAGTTGTGGCTCTAGGAATTTCAGTTGCACAAAAATGGAGTCTTTACATACTTATGTACAAATGTACATTCAGATTTCCTCAAAAATATGATAATGTTGTGAGTAATATTCCTACATGGTCTCTTCATTCTCCCACGTGGCATACTCATGACCATAGTAGGTCCATTGGACCTTTACCAGGTTGATGGCTTGCATCCTGAGCAATTTTAATTTCTAGTCTAGGATGCGCATCGACTCCACCTAAAAGTCCCCTTCATGCTCCACCTAGATCATAGTCCAATCAATCACATGGTTAGGATCAAGCACATACTTCTTTAATAAATACACATGAAACACATTATGAATTCTCATAGATACAGTTAATGCAATCATGTATGAAACTAGGCCTATCCTCTCTAGAACTTCAAATGGTCCACAATATCGCGTTGTTAACTTTGGGAAACTTCCCAATTTCAGTGTGCTCCTTTTTTCTGTTACTTATAAAAACACATGCTCGCCCACTCTAAATTCCATGTGTGCTCTGACCTTCTCTGCATAGATTTTCTTTATATCATGTATAGTCTTTAAGTTTTTCTTTATCTTTATCATTTTCTCTTCCATTTCTATTAGCAATTTTGGTCCCGTAACGACTCTGTCAGTTGGGTTATCCTAGCTCACTAGTGTGTTTCATTTTCTACCATACAAGGCTTCAAATGAGATCATCTTCAACGATGTATGATACCCATTTTAGTAAGAAAACTAAACCAAATGAAGATAGTATTTTCACTTGGAAGGTTGATCCATTACATACATTCTTAGCATATCTTCAATTATTTGTTTGACCATCTTTGTCTATCCATCTGATTTTGGATGATATGTTGTGATGAAATTTAGATTTGTTCCAAATCCTTTGAATATCCCTTTCCAAAAATTGGAAGTGAATTTGGTACCTATGCCAGATACGATTTTCATAGGAAGACCACGTATCTTGTAAATTTCCTTCATATAAATTTATGCAATGTTGGTTATCTTATGTATCATCTTGAATGGAATGAAATGTGCAACCTTTGTAAGCTTGTCCACGACTAACATGATGGAATCATATTGCCTTGTTGTTTTGGAAAACTTAGTAATGAAATCTATGGTAACATTCTCTCATTTCCATTTAGGAGTGGGAAATGTCTATAGAAATCATGTTGGATGTCTATGCTCAGCCTTTACCTTTTGGAATCCCACGCATCTGGCAATGAAATCAACTACAAATTTCTTCATATCGTGCCAATAATATTGGCCTCTTACATCTACAATGGTTTTTTGATACCCTGGATGTCCATGATATGGCACATTGTGTATTTATTTTAAAACTAAATTTATCAACTCCTAAGAATTAGGAACATAAACTCCATTCATGTACAAGAGAATTTCATCCTCTTCCATCTTGAAATATTTATTTTTCTATTGTACATTATCCTACTGTAAAATTTCTTTAACTTGTGCATAATGTTCATCTATTGTCACGGCTTCAAAAAATTTTCTTTTCAAATCAAAATTGTACATACTAATGGTTGTAGCATGCATTTTATGAACCCTTCTGTTGAGTGCATCTACCACTTTATTCTCTTTCTCCTTAATGTGTTTGATGTCAAAGTCATATTCGTTGAGGAATTTCATCCATCTAGTTTGTCTAGAATTTAATGTTGGTTATCAAAACAAATGTTTTAGACCACTATAGTTTATTCTTATCTCAAATTTTCTTCCCATGAGATAATGTCTCCACATTTTCATCGCATGAACAATTGTTTCCAATTCTAGGTCATGTGTGGTGTAGTTCTCTCATGCTCCCTCAACTTTCTTGACTCATAGAAAATTACATTCCCATTTTGGGTAAGGACTCCACCAATCCCTCCTTTGCATGTATATGTGCACACAATAAAATCCTCATATGGATTTGCAATATTTAAGATAGGTGCACTGGTTAATAAATCTTTCAAGTGTTGGAAACATTGTTCACACTTGGTATTCCATTTCGATTTCATTCCTTTCTTTTGCAGGTAAGTGTTGATCAACATTCATTGATTAATGTTTGTGTGCTTTGGTCTATGATCAATCATTTTTCATTTTTATTGTATATCCCATGCTTAGTTGTTTTTCTAAAATGCATATTGTGGGGAACTACTACCTTCACCACAAGTTCACAAGTATGCAAATCCTATTCTTAGTTTCTTTTTATATTTTCACCACCCAACAACCCCAACACTTAACCATTTATTTGGTTGTGAAGGTCCAAGACATCCCCGCATCCTGCAACCTGCAAACCCACAACCTCAAAAAATAACTCCCCACTTCTACATCACTCATAATGAAATGTTTTTGATACTTGGCCAATTTTGCTGATTGAAAATGTAGGAGTCCTTCCCTCATCTCCACCTTCCACACCCTAAATCGCATCCTGCATTTCTGCATCCTCCAAAATGAACCTTCATGTTACTTACTTTGCACTCCCATACTTAAAATTTTTGCAATGTCTAGACATGATATCACCTTTTCTAATAACATTTATTTCCCCATCGCCACATCAGTCATCACTCTATCAATTGATATCATTATTATGTAACACAATTTTTGCAAAATTTATGCCTTAAATATTGAATTAAATCATGCAATTGAGAACTTCAAACTAAGAGCTACAACATTTGATATCAAGGAAATATGTGGTAAATTAAATAAGGAATTAAATCTGCATTGAAAAAAAAGAGATTGTGCTGACAAAAGCACCACCTATTCACGCAAAAATTTTGTTGTCAAATATTTCAAGTAAAACGAAAGAGTTATATTGTGAAGATACTACCAATACCTTAGTATGATAAGATCACTAGTTTTAGTGATCAGAAGCTTTCAAGTGGTACTCTTCTCTTCCACCTCTCGAAAATAATTCGAAGAAATTCTGGACCTCCAGTATTTCATTAGTTGGTTGTGTACCAAAAGTATCTTATTTAAAATAATTAGTTATATGTTGCACTGATAAATTTGATAGTGAGAGAAGAGTAATCCAATTATAGAGAAAGTCACCAATTTCTTTGGCACCTTAAGTTTTCAGAATAATGTTGAGATTGTCGAAACCCACTTTGACATTCAAGAACTCTTAAGTTGATGACTTTCTAAAGGCCAACAATGGGGGAATGGAACTCTTGGGAAGATTTAGTATAAATCTGTCAAGTGATTCTAGAAATTCTACTCAAATTGAGGTATGTTCTTTTAAATACACATACAAAGAACTTGCATGGTTATTTGCTAGGATTATTGGATGAGAGTCCATGGTCTTTGTTCCAAAATATATTTTATATATTTATATCATTTCATTCATGAAGACATTGTATTTGATTGGGCCTAAATCATTTCAAACGAAATTTTGTTCTAGTGGGGAGGTATAAGGAAAACCAAGAAATTTAACATGATGTCTTATTTAGTCTATGTTATAGTTTACTACCACATTTTCTAAGACCTGCCCCAAGAAAGGAATATAGACTTAAAAAATGATCCATTATCATTATTGCATCCAACATGATGGAAGCATAAGGCTCCATACATTTGATGAGGTACAAAATTCATTTTTGTCCTCCTTCAAAAGGTTAATTCACAGTCCCACTATGTCAATATTGTGTCTTGAAGCTGCAACCTTTCTGGCAAAGAAAGGAATTTTTTAGACCATGGAATATTTTAGTTTTATTAGACTCTATGTCTTTGAGAGAAAACTCTATTTTATGCCTTTCTATGTTTCCTAAAAATTCTTCATTCTCAAAGTGTGCAGACAATACAAGTATTGGGAACATTTCTTTAATGAAAAAATAAAGAAGCAATTCATCCCTTTACTGTGGAAAATTGGAGAAATTTTTGTAAAGAATATTTGTCATTTGGATGAATTCACCAGTCATTTTGATCAATTCAATTTAAAGGAAGATAATTTAATTCAAGGTTTCGACCCTAATAATTTACTCTAGTCACACAAGTTTGCAATCAGGTATGGTTCATCATTTAACAAGACTATTCAACAAGAAGGAGGAGGAGGAGACAATCAAAATCCTTCATAGGTATTTCCTGAAACAAACCTTGATGACATTAATACACTAGTCAGTACAAATGACCACGATAAGAAACAAGGGTGAAATACAACAAGGAGAAACCCAGGATCTCCAAATGTGTCTCAACAGAGTTTTTCGACAAGAGGAAAACCTCATGACAATAGTCAAGAATAGAGGAAATCTTCTACTAGAAATTCAAATGATGGAGGTGATAAAGACCCTTCCAAAAGGGTAATTGAAATATCACACATTGTTCCTATATCTAAAAAAAGAAAAAAAAGAAGTGGTTCAGAAAGAAGTTCGAGAGGTACCTGAATCTGAACTTAGTCCCAAGGATATGGAAGTTGATGATATAATAGAAGAGTCGGGTTGTGATAAAAAGAGAATGATTGAGAGTAGAAAAATAGCGAAAGAATTAGCTTCTCAAGAGCCAATTGTATTTGAAAAGGAATATTTCAACCTACACCATGCATCCTACAAAAGGAATTGTAAGTTTTTAATTGAAAAGGTCAATTTAAAAAATAAAAGTCTCTAAAAAGTGGAAATCGAAAATTAATTGTCAAGGGGTAAAACCCTTGAAAGTCATGGAATTTCATGAAGCAACAAGTGAAGATTGGAAGTATTGTATTGATGATATAGATAAGGAAACCTTATTCTAAAAGAAAAGTGAAATAATTGCAAAACTCTCTACTTCCAAGACCCCTATTTTCTAATCCCATTGTCACTATATAGCTACTGTACAGTCTAGAGGATGTACCAAAAAAAATCTCAAGATTAAAAGGTTCCTCAAGCCTATTAAAGGATGTTAGAAAATGTATTTGAGATAACATTCAGAAAAGGATATCTTTAATCCTTCAAATGTGGGAGTTAGAAACAAGTTCAACTACTCTCTCAACAAGGATTTTACATTTTAAATAGTATCTCCAAAAGGACCTAGAAAATTATGAGAGTTTTTATAAAGAATTTTTTGGTGCATTTTCGACAAAGATATTAAGTTTAAATTATGTTCATAGAAGAGAGAAAAACCTCCCTTCTAAGGCTAGATTGAAATCAATAAATGCATATTGGTTAAAAAGGATTAAATGTTTATGGAAAATGCTTGTTAAATGTGACATCATCAATACAAAGAGAGGTGATATATTCCTAAAGCTTATTGATCTAACTAAAGAGCTAGAGGTCCCACACTTAATCATGGATTCAATACTCCTTTCAAAAGATCAATTACAAGAGCAGTTGGATTCCCTAAATATTTCATGGGAAAGTTATTTTAATGAATCAATCGAATATTCCAAAGAAGAAGTGGAGAAGTGGTTAATTTGACATGTAAATAAAAATAAAGATATTGAATATACGCGTGACCAACTAATCTTTGATCATAATATATATGGAAAATGAATTGTTTGAAACCAAGACTAGGCAAGAAATAATGGTTTCTCCCATGTGGGAGTATATTGAACATTGGTTAAGGAATTCCTTGGGTAAGATAACTGAAACAGATCAATAAGAATCCATTAATACCATTAAAGAACCTCCATCCCAATAACATATAAAGGAGAAATCAACAAGTATATAACATCTCTCTGATATTCCATCACAGTAAGTTAATTAGTCACCTCGTTAAACCTTCAATTTTATTCCTTTCTCAGTTAGCAATCATCCAACCTTTCTTTTTCATGATCTTTGAATACCAAAGGTCGATTTCTAATTGTATTTTCTTCATGTCTTCTAGGTATTTTCATTTATTTCTCCACAAGAGCCCCATCCCAATCCATTTAGGATGAGCACATTTACTTTCAATTGTTATAAAATTTTATAGACAACTAGAATTGTTTTTAGGTTCCCAGAGAACTATTTGGGACATTACATTAGTGATTTATCAGATTTCAAGTTCTAAGCATGATATTTCAAATGTGTGTATGTAAAATCATTTTTGGTTTTATTTGAATGATTATTTAAAGTTCTTTTCCATATGTGGTCCTTGTATTCCCATTATTCTAAATGATGTGTTATAATTTACTTTATGATATGATGGGTATCTCATTGTGTGAAATTACTTATTCTCTTGGTTTATAATCTTGTATTATTTTCTAGGAGAAGCCTAGTCCTTTCTCAGGTATTCTCTACATGCGAAAATTTTCTCTAAGAATAATCCTGGTCCTTTCTCTGACACTTTTATATTGTATTTTATTAAACAAATATGAGTACCACCTCTCTAAAAATGCACGAGGAATTATCCTCGTGATGTTATATTAAAGACCTTGAAAAATATTTTAGATCAACAGTAAGTTATTGGGTGTGAAATCTTGGAGAAACCTGCAATGAATCTATTGTAGTAACTATCTAGATCCATAAATGATCTAACCTCTAAAATATAATTTGGTTCTGGCCAACTTTTGATTACTTCAATATTTTTTGGATCTATTGCTATGCCATCCTCTGAGACAACGTGGCCCAAATAGTGGATCTTCTTTTGATAAAAGGTGCACTTTATCATCTTGGAATATAATTGGTGCTCACTCAACACTTGTAGCACCATCCTCAAATGTTCCTCATGTTCCTCCTATTTCTTGGAGTAGATTAGAATATCATTGAAGAAGATGATGACAATTTTTTCTAGGTAATATATGAACACTCCATTCATTAGACACATAAATGCAACAGGTGCATTTGTAAACCCAAATGGAACCACTACAAACTCATAATGACCATACCTTGTCCAAAAGGATTTCTTCCTAGTATCTTATTCTTATATTCTTACTTGATGATAACCAGATCTCAAGTCAATATTGGAAAATATATTTTCTCCCTTCAACTGATCAAAAATATCATCAATCCTTGGACAAGGATACTCGTTCTTTACTGTAACCTTATTCATTTGTTTGAATTTAATATATAACCTCAAAGTTTCATCCTTTTTCTTCACAAAAAGAATTGGGGAACCCCCAAGGTGAAACACTTGGTTTTATGTACCCCTTCTTCAACAACTATTCTAGATGCATATGCAACTCTTTCAGTTCTAGTGTGCTCACTCTTTAATGAGTCTTGGACACTAGGGCAGATCTAGGAATCAATCAATGAAGAAGTAAATGTATCTATTTGGTGTAAATATCAACATTTTCCCAAAAACATTATTCATACTCCTTCAAAATTAAATAGTGTTCAAGATTTGTCTCCTTATGCTTGGTTGTCTCTCCCATATGGGTTGCATATATTTGGCATCCCTTTATAAAACTTATTTTTAGTTGCAATGTTGAAATATCTCTAACATATATAGGCCTTGGAATACCTTGAATCATCCTTCCTTATCAAGACATGTGAAAGTCTTATTGTAGCAATACAGGATAGCATGATGCTTTTCTAGTCATTCCATACCAATTAAGAAATCATATAAACCAAGTGGTATGATGTTCAAATATTCCTTGTTGTTGACTCCATTCATGTTCACTGGAAAATCCCTTACCAACTCATTGATTCTTCTCTTGGTTCTAGTGGCTATCTAAACCAACCAAGACTTTTCATGTTTATATCTCTTCAATTTAAATCTATCAACCATATTAGGATCTATATATCTATGACTAGCTCCAGAATCAATCAAAATACCATATTAGGATCTATATATCTATGACTAGCTCCAGAATCAATCAAAATAGATATGGGATGATTATCAATCTTACCTTCCACTTAAATCATGCGGGATTGATATTTTTCTTGTCTATTGTCCAAGGCTACATAAATCTTTGGCACACTCATGCCCATGTATTCCATTGTATCAAATTTATGTAGGTTATGCATAGTCCTCATCCTATCTTCATTATGAGGAAAATATTTATACATGTGGTCCCCCTCACATCCCCAACACTTTATGGGTTGTTGTCTCAACCTTTTCCCCAAGGAACCTGTCATATTGGGGCTCATTTTTTGATTTATTCCCTTTCTTATACATGTGGTCCCCCTCACATCCCCAACACTTTATGGGTTGTTGTCTCAACCTTTTCCCCAAGGAACCTGTCATATTGGGGCTCATTTTTTGATTTATTCCCTTTCTTATATGACTATGAATTATTTCTGAAGAAACCTGGCTTGAATCATTTCTTCCTCTGATCCATATTTCCTTTGTTTTTGTCATCCCAATATTTTTGAAAATTTGGCCTTGCCTTACTCCTCTCATACAAATACTTACATTTTCTCATGGTTTCCACCAAACTCTTGGGATCATCAAACTAAATTTTAACCTCCTCATCCCTGATGATTTCAACATACCTCAAAAGTTCCAAGAATTTATTCTCATACTCTTCCACATTGGTCATGTTCCCAAGATTAAGCTCAAATAACTCTTGCATCTTCTTGTCATAATAATTCCCAAGATTAAGCTCAAATAACTCTTGCATCTTCTTGTCATAATAATGTTCTGAAAAGTACTACTTCTGAAAATACTTTTTAAAATATTCCAAGAGATTCTATTTTCATCAATATGCTTTAATTTATTCAATTGGTCTCACCACATAAAATCTTTCCCTTGAAGATGGTATATGGCAATCTTTGCCTCCATATTTGATGAGTAATTGCGCAACTAAAAATATTTTATCATGCCCAATAAAAAATCTTCAAATTATTCACCCTTACTATGATTTCCATCAAATGTGAGTGGCTTGAGCCTCCTAATCTCTCCTTTCAAACTATCTAACTCAAGCCTTCTACTTTGATGTTTGATAGGGGATCTGTTTGGGCTACTCTTTGATTCTAACAATGTGGGTGCTCCTATGGATGAATGTAAAAGTTAATGGTGATGCCTACTAACACTTCTAGAGTGTATTAGGAGTCTATAATCATCCCTTCAATAATGAGATATGTGTTCTTCCACATTCTTTGTACTGGTCGTATTTCTTATGCTCGACTCCTTGTTGATTTTTCTATGTAGGTTATTTAGACTCTGTATCAACTTAGAATTAATTTGGTTCTGCTTCTATTGATATCTTATCAACCTTTCATTATATTCTCTATATCATTTCACTTCCATCCATAATCTCTTCATCAACTCTATGGTTTCCACTCTACTTCTATGTCCATTGAACTATGTTTATGCATTTCTTGGGCTGATATTTAATCCTCTGATTTCATCTCCATGGAAATAAAAACCTTGTGCATCGTCCATCTCTTTAGTCCTCATTTATAAACATTATTTGTGATCCAGGTGGATATCGGGGGCCACCCACATTTTCCAAATGGCT
>CBVK0102997418.1:0-11178 GCA_900067695.1 Picea abies | reverse complement strand
AAGTAAAAGATGCCAAACTTCAAACATTTAGGTTGAAGTTTGAACAACTAAAGATGAATGAAGATGAAACAATTAGCAAGTATTTTTTAAGAGTTGAAGAACTTGTGAATGCCATGAAGGGTCTTGGTGAGAAGTTTGAAGAATCAATGTTAGTTCAGAAGATTTTAAGATCTTTGCTTGATAAATTTAATCCAAAAGTCTCTGCAATAGAAGAACTAAATGATATTAAAACTCTATCCATTGATCAACTCCTAGGAACTTTAACTGCATATGAAATGAGAATCAACAAAGATAAATCCATTACTAGAGAAGCATCTTTTAAAGCAGACAAGGATACTGATTCAGATTTAGATGATATTGAGGAAAAAATTGTGAGAAGGTTAAAGAAAGGATCAGGAAAATATCAAGGCAAGATTCCCCTCAAATGTTTTAATTGTGGTAAGATAGGTCACTTTGCAAATAAGTGTCCACACAAAAAGAAGGACCAGAATTCTAAAGGTGAAGAGAAGTACAAATCCAAAAGGTTTGATAGAAAGAAACGTTTATGTGTAAACAATGATGACTCCTCAGAAGACATTGATAGTGACTCTTCCTGTGAAGATAAGGTAAATGACTTCATGCTTATGGCCAAAGAGGAATATGATAATAAAAACACAGGTAGTGATGCTAATGAAGAAGAAGCTGTGGTTGATATGGAAGGAGAACTGATCAGTGCACTGGAAGAGATTGACAGACTCAAAATTAAGAACAAAAAGCAAAAACAATTGCTGATACAGTTCGAGAAAGACAGTAAACAACCTGATGAAGACTTTGCCCTACTAAAAGTGGAATTAGAAGAGGCAAAGAAAATCGAGGACATTCTGAAACAATAGTTATCAGAAAAGAAGGCAAGTTGTAAAGCTTTGGAAGAAGAAGTAGTGAAAACTAGGAAAGAGTTGGAGAAGTTTCATGCCTTGTATCATCAGAATCTGTCAAGTATCATAGCCTCAGAAGGATTAGCCACCATTCAGAATCGGCAAAGGAATCCAAAGTTGAAAATAGGTTTGGGTTATGAAGAGGGATCAAGTAGTGGTCATCCAAGAAACAAAGACTTCATCAAGTTTGTCAAATCTACAACCAATGATGACAACAAACCTGCAGAAACAAAGGAAGATAATCAACCGCCCAGGAGGAGTAAAGAAAAAGGTGCCAGAACTGAATCTGTAGAAAAAGGAAATAATACACTCCCTTCTCAAGGAAATCATCAGCATGGAAGAAATCGATTTGCTCAAAGAAGACAACCATTTTCTAGGTACAAAGAATTTTTCTATGGATATTGTTTCTACTATTCTAACTTTGGTCACAAAGCTGTAAATTGTTCCTTAAGACTTAGACATGGGCAATTAAGATTTCCAAGGAATAAATATATGCCACAACAAAGAATGATACAGCCAAGTAACAAACCATCACAGATTGCAAATTGCCAAATTAAGTCTAGAGACATGCAACTGAAGAGGTCAAGAAATAATAAACAGTCAATGAGTAGCCAACGCTGCAACAATAACTTTGACCTATTGAACAATGAGATTTAATGCTATAACTGTCAAAACTTTGGCCACAAAGCTACAAACTGCCATCTGAAGAATTACAAAGCAGATCTAAGGATAAAGTTCTTAGATAGAAAGGCCAGCACATGGAAAAGGAAAGATAGTGAAAAATGTGGTCTAGCACTTTCAACTCAAAAACAAAAGGCCTCTGGGAATATAGACAATGGATGTTCCAAACACATGATTGGAGACAAGGATAAGTTCCTTTCCATAAGTAAAAGAAAAATAGGAAATGTGATCCTTGAAAATGATGAACCAGGTAAAATCAAGGATAGAGGGATGGTGAGTTTGAGTAATGACAAAGGAGATGCCCAGTACGTTCTGCTTGTGGATGGTTTGAAACATAATTCGCTCAGTACAAGTCAAAAGTGTGACAGAGGTAGTGAAGAGGTGCTCATGTCCAAAGAGTGTAAGGTAAATGTAAACTCGAGACAAGTGGTGAATAAAGGCATATTGACAATTAATGATGTTGATATTGAATCCTCCCCTGCAAGTAAAGAAGAAGACACAGATACAATAAAAGAATTTTCAGTTAGCATCTATCCCATGGAAGAAGTAGAAGAAGAATCATGTCATAAGATGGAAGCTGAAGTTTTGAAGGTTGAGAATTCAAACACCCAAAGCAAGTTCTTAAATAGCTCCATGACCCTAGATAAGCTCTTGGATAGTCAGAGATCACCAAATGACAAATCTGGTATTGGATACAAGGAGGAAGAAATCAGTACTCCTAAGAAACCTGATACAGTTCCTTCGTCTGTGAAAAAGAAAAGCAGGTATGAGAGTGGTTGTAGCAGTTTTTTCTTGTGATTGAATATGGTCATAAAAGCCTTGGATTGTATGCATCATGGAAGAAAAATGAAATTGCAGTAATAGAGATCGATGAGAATCAATGGGGAGATCCAAGGGTTGTTTGAAAAGTACGAGCTACAATTACGCAGTGTGTCAGTAGGACAACAACATCTTCAACAAAAACATTTTGTTTTACAAAATGATATACATGACATCCTGTAGAGATAACAAGAGGAAAGAACTTGTCAAGGAAAGCTAACCTTTTAGGAACAAATGGGGAAAATAGTCAGAAGCAGAGAGATAACAGTGATAGGGGGAGTCATCCAGTTATGATAAGAAAAGGTTGATGAAGGAGTCCCATTAAGAGAGGTGAGAAATTTTGAGTATTTTACAGAGGATACAGCGGAAGATGAAGATGAACAGGTCCAAGAATCAGAAGGAGAAGACTCTGGTTTAGATACAAATATTCTGGAGGCCTCAAATAAGAGAGTCCATCCTGTCAGGGGGAGTTTGTGTTGGTTTAATATTTGATACCTCCTAAAAATACTGCAACAGCTCAAGGGGAGCATGTTTTCTTTGACATTGATGTCAAAGGGGGAGAAAAGGAGTGGTGCGGACCGGATTCTACAGTTGGAGGTCCAAACAGATTAGTGCAACCATTTAGGGTTTCCATCAATGCCAAAGGGGGAGATTGTTGGCATGTTTAAAAGAAGAGCGTTCTTGTCATTGATGGAAAGAACATTAGCAACGATGGCATGTCTACAGGAAAGAACAACATCAACGATAGCATGCTTACAGTTATTGATGGCAAGAACAACAACAACGAAGGTATGGTTATAGGAAATAATAGTAGCGACATTGGCAGGTTTACAGTTGGGAGACAACAATGGAAAACAAGTAGACAGAAGGCAGAGTATTTATTTTTCATTGATGGAAAGCTCATCTCGACGATGACGAACAAGAGAAAGTGGCAAGACCAGCAACACAACGATGATCGCATGGCAAGATCATAAGCATAAACTCCATTTCGGAGTTTCGGATACTCGGAGCTGGAGGAGTCAAGGAAGCAACTCATGGCAGGAACTCGTGATATGTGAAATCATGAAAATATCTGGACCATCGAATCATCAAGATTGTGAACCGTTGATCTGACTCCATTTCAGAGTTTCGGATACTGAGAGTTGGAGGAGTCAAGAGTCGAGACTCTTCATCACAGGAGTCCCAAAGTTGCAAAATGTGAAACCCCGAAATCCCGAAATAGGCACATCAACAAAGACTCCATTTCGGAGTTTCAGATACCGGGAGTTGGAGTAGTCAAGAGTCGAGACTCTTCATCACAGGAGTCCCGAAGTTGCAAAATGTGAAACGTCGAAATCCTGAAACAGACATGACGAAGGTCCGTGAAGTTTCGAAATCATGATAAGATCTGGACCATTGGGTCCATAGGACACGTGGCGAAAGATCATCATTTCGCTGACTGGAAAGTCAAAGGAACGGGGTTTCCTAACCTCTCGAACTCGTGATATGCGAAATCGTGAAATGCCGAAATGCAAAATTCCGACATGGAGTTTCAGGGATCATGACATGGAGTTTCGGAGTTTCGGGGATCGCGACATGGAGCGTCAATATATCTCATCACAAGAATTGTCAAAATGCGAAATTGTGACATGGAGTTTCAAAGATTGCAACTTGGAGAGTCAAGATGCCTCTCAACAGGAATTCGCAACATGAGAAATTCCGAAATGTCGAAATGCGAAAAACACCTTTTGGTGTAGGTTTCAGATACTAGGAGTTGGATTGTCAAAACACTTCACCACAGGAATGCCAAAATGTCGAAACGTCGAAACGCGTTTTCGAATAAAGCTGTGGTCACAGCTAGTGGTCACATCTGCAGAAGATGGAGAAAGGAGCTAGGGCAACCAAACTCCATTTCGGTGATCGCGACTTGGAGTGTCAAGACCCTTCATCATAGGAATGCCGAAATGCGAAATGTGTGTTTAGAATTGGCCCCTAGTCATAACCTATGGTCACATCGACAAAGGCTCAAGGGAGGAGCTAGCACGAAGCTAATCTCCATTTCAGAGATCGTGACTTGAAGATTCAAGACTCTTCACCATACAAATGTCGAAATGTCGAAATGTCAAAATGCAAAATGGCAAAATCAATGCGCGACCCTATGCTTGTAATCCAACGGTGTTGGATACTTGGAAATCTGATCGAAGGGCTATTTTTGCTCTTCACAATTAATCGATCGGTTACGATTCAGTTGCTGATGCGTTTTCTTGGAGTTTCACGGTGTAACTGCTTGAAAGTACTGATGGTTTCTGTGAGAGGACTCGAAGAGACTTCAAGGTGATTGCCAAAGAAGATGAAGAGTCTCAAGGCATCTTCCAGTGGCATGAAGACTGTTCATAGAGGCTATTGACAGATATAAGACCATTGGAGCTTGGAACGACAACAGAGGGAATGAGCTCGACTGTGACAGAGAAGACGAAGAGTCTCGACTACTGGAGAGGCTAAGGAATCTCGGCATAACACCCAGTGATGATGGACACATGGGTTTAACCACCAGAGAAGTTGAAGAGTTGCAATGATGATCAGGCAGAGCACTAGACATGGGGTGTAGAGCATGCAGAAGCATT
The DNA here is from genome assembly GCA_900067695.1 of Picea abies. Lineage (NCBI taxonomy): Eukaryota > Viridiplantae > Streptophyta > Pinopsida > Pinales > Pinaceae > Picea > Picea abies. Next base: position 6,161 of record CBVK0102997418.1, on the reverse strand, counting down.
GCGCATATTGCATGCATAAGGTGCACAGAGACTATAAGAATGCAAAACAAAGAAGATATGGTTGCTGCTGTTGAGAGTGATTCAGGCGTGCAGAAGGAGGCAGTGTGCAGCAATTGAAATACATAAAAGAGGAATGGTGCATTGAATGGACATGGTGCATAGAGCATAAAAGGAAGAAGAAAAAAAAGCGCAAGGCATGTGTGCAGGAAGACAGTGAGGCAGACAGAGTAGGGCAGTGTGGTAGAACAATGACGAGACTAGTAAGCCATTGATGAACATTATATCACTGTAATAAGTTTCAGTAGCAAAAATTCATATTTCAGGGTGGTAGGGAGGTTCTAGGGAGGACTGTTGTCCTCAGAGGTTCAAGTGGGTGCTTGAACACAGGGAGTTGTAGCTTCCATCTGGTTGCAGCTAGAGAAACCAGGGTGGCAGGGTGGTGCAAGAGAGAACTGTTGTTCTCTGTTTTACAGGTTGGTGCATGTGTGACTGAAAGTTGGTGCTTCCATCTAGTTGGTGCTGGAACACTTAGGGATTTTTTGCTTCCTTCTAGTGGGTTCTAGAGAAACCAAGGAGTTGGTGCTTCCTTCTAGTGGGTGCTAGAGAAACCAGGGAGTTGGTGGAGTTGGTGCTTCCTTCTAGTAGGTGCTAGATAAAATAGAGAGTTGGTGCTCTCAGCAAGTTGCAGCTTGCAAAACAGAGGTTGTAGCCTCATAATGAGTTGGAGCTCATATGTATGATAATGTATAGAATGTAAAGATTACTTACCATACCAAGAAGAAGAGGTTTTTACCCTTTATGGGTTTCCTCGAGAAATATCTGTCTCTGTATATTTCATATGTGTGAATGATGTTGAATGTTCTATTGCTTACTTCCCTACATTTATTGTGATTGTCATTGAGTTCTCTGTAAAGAGTTTAAAATAAGCATAATTGTTTAAGCACGATAACAACGGATTCACCCCTCCCCCCCGTCTCAGTTGTCCAACACATCATATCAATGATAATGATTCCACTTGACATCTATCCATTTTCATCAAGGAAAATACATATTATATTTGACATCAATCATTAATCAATCAATCCTTTGGCATCAATCAATCACTTGACATCAATCAATGAAATCAATCAATCAAACCTGGCATCAATGACAACATGATCCAACAACAATGACAATTTTTTTTTTTTTTTTTATCTTTGCTTCTAAAGTGCAAAATAATTTTTCAATTGCTTCAACATGGTGCACATTTGTAGGAAAATTGTTCAACGTATTCCTCTTTCTTTTATTGATCAATGCATGTAAATATTGCAATCTATCAACCACAAAGATTGGATTGTTCAATGTTGATGTGTCAGGATCAACATGATCTGATAAAATATTTACATGGTTAAGGTTTGCTTTGTCTTCTGGTAGCAGGCTCATTGTCGTTGTTTGATTTACATCAACTAAAAATGCAGGTCTGTCAATAATAGGACTTGAAATATTTGGTAATGTATTAATGTCTAAATCATGTTCACTATCCCACATTTGAACTTTGAAGACATGCTTACAAACATTTCCATTCAACGCCCAATCATAACTACAAAAATTAAACTCAGACCCTGTGTATATGACATTATACCAGGTATCATGAGTATCCTTATTTTGACTACGAACTAGAAATTCATTCATACTTTTTGGGTCATGCAAACAATTGTCATCTATTATCTGGATTTCTCTAGCCTTTGAGTGAGTCTCTTGTTTCTCACACTTGGTAGGCTTTATAATTACTTCTTATTTTAAACATTGATTATGAATATAGTATAGTTCAATTTTTTTCAATAAGATGAACAACATCAAATCCACCCATTTGTGGCATGATTTGTTATCCTCATATAGGTACCTATATTTTAGATACCTACGGTAGGATTCAATTTCATTATTGGTATCTTGATTGGAATGCAGAAATTTCCTATAAACGTTTGCCCACATATCTGGGAAAATTTTTATCATCAACTAAAAAGTAACGTCTAAAAACATGCAAGTATGGAATAATAGTTATGATTCAATGTTACATGACACATATTTTGTCATTGGATAGCCAAGCAATGTCAAAATATTTCAGAAACTTTTCCTTTTCACTAAATTCATGAAATATTCTTGCAACTGCTTTTTGTACAGACTCATCATTTTGGCAACTATGCATGATTTCTCCTAAAGAATGAAGAATGCAGACTTTGTTTTCTTTGAGTTTCACTTGGCTTCCAACATTTTTTACCCATGCTCGATGGACATGCCATACACATAGTAGAATTGAGGAATTGGTTAAACTCCTGAAATAATATTACATTAGAAGAGAGTAAATTATGTGAATGCAACATGTTTTTTTCATGTTTATTTTGAAATAAAACAAACATCAAACCTTAATGCTTGAATCTTAGCAGTATCATCATCTATGATAAATGCTCGTACATGCCAATCTGGGCGTTCTTTCATTCCCACATCAAATAAATCTGACAACCATTTATGAATATCATATGTAGAATTACGTGATGAAATCACCCAAGCCACTGGAACACCATTACGATGTTTGTTGAATACCATTAACGTATAAAGTTGATACTACATTCAAAAAACATAAGTGTTAATATAGTATTCAACACATAAAAATTGATTTTAATCACCATAAAGAAATGAAAAGGTTGATTATACGCACCCCATACATATTGGTACTAAATGTGGAATCCATAGAAATAGCATTGTTGTGTGAATACTTTACCATCATGGAACGCATCCAATGGGTTTGTATGCCTATAATGAATGGTATGTTTTGCATAATATCTTGCTTTTGATAGAAAAAAAAAACTATCTGGAAACTGATTATACCAACATTCGACACTTGTTGAATCACTCTTATCCTTCATATATTCTTTCTTTCTAATATTATGGTAAATGTTAGAAATATCCATCCTTGTCATTAAGGCATCCTGAGTTACCCTTGTGAATAACTTACCAGATTGGTGTTGCACATCAGAGATGAATTTGTCCCAAACCATTGTGACATTAAAACCATCTTCAATCATGTTTTCTACACTAGCTCATATATCAAAAGACAAATGTGGTGCATATTTGAATGTTTGAGGGCTACCCACTGCATTCTTCTCGTGACACATGCCACTAGATTGATCAATATGCCTACACTCAGTGAATTTTAGAATAACATCATTTGAACGCATATAAAGTCGATGCATGATGAAATGACATCTACAACCAACTTTAATGCTTTGGCGTGGATTGCGTTTCATTTTTGTTGATCCATGTGGATTCATTGTAATCTCACCACCTGATATTTGACGTGTCTACTCCGAACCATATGCACATCAATAAATAAATAAGAACAATGATAATAAATTAGGAAACATGTCAACACAATATTTTCATAATAAGCTTGAATTAGAAGTTCATAATTATATTAAACAAATAAAGACTCACATGGCATATTCTAGACATGTGTTAATGCGGTCACATACAATCTCCTCCACTTCTTTAGATCTATTTGTATTAGCAACAAATTGAGTGGGATATTCTTCATCTGATTGCTCCCCATTTGTAAAATCTTCAAGTCAACTATATGGAATAATAGCAAATTGATCCCCTCCAATTTGTGTCCATGTTAGATCTTTAGTTCAAAAATCTATCATATCTTCTGGGTCTTCTCTGTCCAATTCCATAATGTCTTCCCACTTTCCCATCTATATAATACCTATATAAATTTTATTTTTTTAGAGATCAACACTTATGACATTAAGTTGTTATAAATATTTGTCAGTGATATCTAATACTAAATGTTACTTTACAATCCATTTTATGTGATTTAATGTTCTATAATATAAATGGCATAACATTATACTCGATCCATGGATGGTAGTATAAGGTGACCCTAAAAGGGTGAGCCTGGTGTGAATGAAGTTGTATTGGGTCCCCCTGGGGGGTAACACATTGTTATGGGATGTTGATCTTTGAACATATGTTCAAATAGTTTGAAGGGATGTTCAAAGATGCCAAGTATGGAAAATTGGGTGTAGGTGCAATCATGGTATGTGATGGTTTAGAATTAGTTTCGTGTGAGGAATTTTGAGCTCCTCATCATTGTGAAGAAGGACTAGTGGGTAGGTTGTTTGGGATGTTGGCACCAAACAAGGTAGAACCTAGCAAGGTTGATCCTAAAACAATTTCACTTACCGGTGTATGGGATGACTAAGATGATGTATCATCCAAGTTGGGGATACCTTCCAATATTGGGGGTAGATTCAACAAGCGTCTAGAACAACGAGGATTTTGTGGTTCCCCAATGATGTTGGACTAGATAGAAATATGTATGTGAGTTTTGATGAGTGAAATAAATGAACAAGTGCTTTATGTATTTTTGGACTAACTCAACAATGTTACTCAAAGATGGATGTAATCAATAGTGGATATCATACATAAAAAAACCAATCAATCATCAATGTAGGGTAGTGAGGTTTATCCGCGTGGAGAAATAAAAATAAATTTACATGTGTCCTAAAAGACGTATTATCCTTCCTCTCAATAGCATAGGGCCTTCCAAAAGCACTCAACAGTGGGGCATGAATCCACTAGAAGAGGAACTAGTGAAGCTATGAACAATCAGTTATAATGAGGGGTGAAGGGGGCATATCCCGAAAGTACTGGCGATATTTCCCAACAAATGTTTAAAATCTGATTGATGTGCGATTGCAGCCCACAACCGCCACCTGTGTAGAAAAACTTAGTTTTGACAACTAAGTTACCTCGATCAAGCACGACATTTATATTTTCAGCCTAAGAAATGGGTCACGGGTTGGATGCTTTCCAAGAGTTGGGTGACTCAAGGAGGCATGTACAGAACAATCGAACCTCAACCTTCGACCCTTCATGGGTATCCTCCTACCTTATGATGTAGGAATGCTTGATTTAGAGGATTTTTGGTTTCCTATTTCACAACTTCTAAGTTTCAGTGAGAGATGATAGTGGGGAGTTGTTTGGATACCTATCCCCGAGATCTTAACTTAGACTACAAATTTCCAATAATTCTAATATATATATATATATATATAAACTGTTTTTACATCTTTATCATTAAATATAACATTTATCATATATATCTCATAAAAAAGACATTCCAATATATTTCAATACATTCAAACTTATGATCAAATAACCTTTTTCATATATTTTGCATCTTTAACTTATCAGGTAACTGTTTTCATTAATTACTTCATTCTAATTTTATTTTTTATTTCAGTGTTCTAAGTATTTATTTCATATCTTTTAGGGTTATTTAAATTAGCTGAATCATAAGTATTTAATATTAATGGACCAGTTGTTTCTCACGAAAAATTAAAAGTATTCAAGATTTTACTTAAATTGCTTGAACTATAAGTATATTTCTATTTTAATCTTTCATTTTTTTTAACTCCATGATATTTTAACTTGTTTAACTTGCCAAGTACCTGTTTTAATCAATTACTTCATTCTAATTTTATTTTTTTATTTCAATATTCTAAGTATTTATTTCAATAGCTTTCAGCTTTACTTAAATTAGCCGAATCATAAGTTTTTTTCCATTTTAATTTTTCAATCTATTTTTTTTATTTCAATTTCTTGTAAGATTAATTGACCATTCGTTCCTTACTAAAAATTAAAAGTCAGGGTTTTACTTAAATTACTTGAACTATAAGTATATTTCTATTTTAATCTTTATTTATTTTTTTAACTCCGTGATGTTTTAGCTTGTTTAACTTGCCAGGTACCTGTTTTCATTAATTACTTCATTCTAATTTTATTTTTTATTTCAATATTCTAAGTATTTATTTCAATATCATAAACTAAGAATTGAATCTAAACCCAAAAAAAATATCATTAAACTGCTATGGATAAACTAAGAATCAATTGTGGTTCGACATCCAACGTTAACGTGATGTATGCGGGTGCAATACATTTAAAGAAAATGAAGAGGTTGGTTGTAATATCTATTGTGGTTCTACATCCAACGTTAAGATGATGTATGTCGGTGCAACACATTTAAAGAATGTGAAAATTTTAGGTGTAATTTTTTTTTTTTAAATCATGGGGAAATAGGTGAAAAGTTTAGATGTAATTTTTAGATCGATATAAAATTA
>CBVK0102997411.1:0-12456 GCA_900067695.1 Picea abies | reverse complement strand
TGTAATTCTTCAAGACATATAAGATAAAACATTCTGTGGTTTTCTCCCAATTTGGATTTCCACATAAAACATTGGTGTACTATGTATGTGTGTGATTGTTCATTTCTTATTGCTCATTATTGGATAATAATTCTACATTGATATAACACTTGTATTATTTGGAGAAAAAGGATTATAATTACGCTATTACTGATTCACCCCCCCTCTTAGTAATCCAACAGATTACTCAACCACCTAACCATTTGGACGTGAAAACCATCTTCCCATTAGGGCTTTCACCATAAGGGGGCCACTTTGAGAACTTTATCCAAGAGCGTCTTCCCATGAGGGCTTTCACCATAAGGGGACCACTTTGGACTTCATCCATTTGGTTCTTCCTATAAACCATGATATTTCATCAATTATACAAATTCCTTTTCTATCAACCTTGACATCAATTAAAACACATCACTATGACACCACTTGACCTCAACCCTTTGACATCAATGACAACATAATCCAACAATCAATAACATAAATGATACAAACACATCACTATGACACCACTTGACATCAACCCTTTGAAATCAATCCATTGACATTATTGACAACATAGTACAAAAATATCCCCCTCTGGCATTGATGAAAATAACAACATTGATGTCAACACTAATCATTAATGTAAATATTGATGGCAACACTTAGACATGGAAATTCTCATGCTCCCTCTGTGATCATCGCTCCTCATCAACGTTCATTTCTCCTTATCAATGTTTCTATCTCTTCCCCTTTGACATCAATGGAAAAGGGTATATCTCTTTGGGGATGCTCCCCTTGACTAAAATCTCCTTGAGGCTGCTCCCCCTGTCTGCACTGTCCTTTGGGATGTTCTCCATGCATTTGATGAATCTCTTCCCCTTTGAAAAAAGGATATCACTCTGATGCAATGCTAATGGCATGGCTTCCAATGCTCCCTCTATGATAATCTCTATAATCTCTCCTCCTTGAATCATACCTTTGTAACTAGTCGTGAGAAAAGAATAACTCTCCTTGTGGGTATGTCTCCCCCTATCTTCTCTGCAAGATGCTGGGTAATCATTGTGAACAATATGCTACCATTGAAATCTGCTTCTGTTGCAGATGCTGCTACTCCATCATAAACACCGATCAACTTCTCAACAATATTGCATTAAGAATACCATGCTCTGCTATTTCTTTGACGATCCTTGGACCTGTCCATGTATCATACATTGATCCATCAATATATACATGTATGATCAACTAGTGCATCAACCATGCACCAAACCTATATCACCAACCAGTGCATCAAGTGTGTACCAAATCTGTATCACCAACCAGTGCATTAACCATGCACCAAACCAACCTATCACAACAGTCTCATCAATCACATCATATCCATTCACCAAGACAACTCTCAACTATATGCACAATATTTCCAGGATGTGCTACAACCAAGACTACTCACAAACATCAATAAAATGTACCACAATCAAGATGTGATTCTAAAAGTATATCCATACATATATGCTACATCATCCATAGACCATGTGCCAACTAGAAAGTACCTCTAATAATGTACAAAGTGTGTACCAATCATGCATCGTCCATAGATCAAGCTATGACTCATCAATATGTATCAATATCACCATAACATATGCCAAACATGCACATCATCCATGTACCATACACCATATACCATGAAATGTATCTCAACCATATGCCAAGAATATGTGCTAGATGTGTACCAAACATGTACTTCAACAATATACTAAAGATATATGCCAATGTAACCAACATGAGTCCTCTATTAATGCACCAATGCCAATAACAACATCAACCATACAACATGCCAACCATGTACCTCAAACAAGTGTCATATCACTCATGATATGCCTCAACCAAGTACCATAAACCATGTGCCAAAGTATCCAAGATATGCATCAACAATGTATCTCAACATGTAGGTCTCAATCAACATGCACCATATATGCCAACTCATCAACTAAGTTTCTCAATCATGTACCCAATATTTACATCAACCAAATGTCAAGATATTCAACAAGTAGGCCTCCAACAATACATCACACTATCATCAACCCATGTGCCAAAAATTCACTAACAATATGTCCCAATATGTATCTTCAAGCATGAACTAACCATATACCAAGATTACCAAACAAATTCTTCTTACAATATACCTCAAGATATATCAATAGAGCTCACATATGTACCAGCCATGTACTACAACATATCTACCTAAAAAACATTCACTACAACAAGTATAATGCAACAATAATACCTATAGACATGTACCAAGAATATGCCTCAATAGATCAATGATGTACCTCTATCTAGTATCACATTACCCATGAAATACCTCATAAACAAGGTGCCATAATATTGCTAATAAGTATTTAACATAACCAACACTGTACTTTTACAGAAATACCTCAATCCACACACTAGAGTTTGTACCATGCATACAAGATAGGATTCAATCATATACTCAAAAACTCAACTATATATCATCACCATACATTCATAAAACACACATACAAACAAACCTTTATTCATGAAAACTTGAACCATACCATCACAGACCTTGCATAAACTGTGCTGTACCATCAAACCATGCTGCAACTCATATGTACAACCATTTTTCAAGGCTTTACCTCATGTACATGACTTTTCTTCAGACAAATCGCATATGTACGCGACCTTTATATACATCACCTCGCGTATGTACGTGACTGTTTCCACAGGAGCCCGCATATGCCTATGAAAATATTAAGCTTAGCTCATTCTTTATGCCTTTATTAATGTCTAACTGTTCAATCTTCTTCATCCACTTCTGAGAGTGTCCTGGTTTCTCAATACTTGTACTCTGAGCTTCCATCCTTCAACATTGTCTTTATTCCATGCTCTTCTTGCCATATGGTATGCATGATTACTCATTGACCGTCTCCTTGAATTCCAACAATCCTAGGATTTGTGGCGAAACCCACTGCAACTGTAACATCTCATGGTGTGACAATGTGCAATAATGTGTCCCACAAGATTACATCTCCAACATCTTAGGATGTTATTGAATATTCTAACATCTTTCCTTGCATAATGTCTTCAATCCAAAGCTTTGTGACCATATTCATTACATGAGAAGCAGTGAAAATTGAAAATATTTTCATACCTTTGATTTTGTGTCAACCTTGAGGGCATATCTCTTATGAATTTTCTTTGAGGTGTAGGGATGGCTTCTTGGTGTCTTCCTTGCTTTATTCTTATGAAAGTTTCCTTTATTTTTGTAGCTTGTATTTCACCCTTTGATAATGAAGGACCTACATCATGCTTCTGAGAAGTGCTAGCTTCAGAGTGTGTTGCTTCCTTGTTGTATCCAAGACCAAATTTATCATTTGGTGATCTTTAACTATCCAAGATCTCATACAAGATTTCTGAGCTATTCATGAACTTGATATGAGTGTTTGAATTCTCTCATTTCCTTTTGATATCAACAACTTTTAATTTTAACTTATGGCATGATTCTTCCTTTTCATTTACCTGATTCTTCAATAGTTCTTCTATCCTTTTGGTTTCTTCAAGTTGGGTCCTTAGATTGACCTTGATTTCTCTTGTTTCTTTAATCTCTTCAAGGATTTTTCTAAGCTCATCATCTACCGTATTATTTTCTTCCGCTTGACTAAATATTTCAATGTTTAGTCTCTTGATTTCTTCTAATGGGGTCCTTTGCTTAGTTTTACTTTCTTCTTATTTCCTGAGCATTTGTTTTAGTGCCATGATATGCCTTTGGTACTTTTCTAGGGATTCCTTAGTGATTCTTTCAAGATCCTCAAAATCATATGGATTATCTTCTACTTATTCTAAGAATTCTATGACTTTATCCTTAAGCTTCAACATACCTTCTTCTTCATCTATAAGATAACTGTTCGCTGATTCTAGATAAACTACTTCTAGATATTCTTCTTCATTTGTAGGAGAACATTCAACATAATTGTATTTAGAATTATTGCAATTAGGATATTTTGGAGAGTCTTTACCTTCATTGATGATTGAGTCTTGATATGCCTTATCTAGCTTCAACCATAGGTCCTTGGAAAAGGTACATTTTCCTATGCTTTCTTTGATATAATTTGGAATTCCATTGAATATGGTATTGAATGCTACTACATTATTATTCTTTGCTTCCTTTTGAGCTACCATTTTGACTGATTCTTCGAGGGAATTGATCCAACAACAACTGTATCCCAAACACATACTCCTTTTGACTTCAAATACCCTTTCATATTTATTATCCATGCCGAGTAATTTGTCTCGTCAAAGAAGGGAACTTCTTCTGCATATTCATCCATTTGTGTGTCCATGGATCTCATTCAAGCTTGTAAGGCTTATTATGAAAGCCTTCTCTGATACCAATTGTTGGACACACTGTCCACACTGAGAGGGGGGGTGAATGAGTGTAGGGATATTTTTACACTTCTTTCAAAACTTTAGTTAGAAACCACTTCAAACGTATTATTCATTCATACTTAGCTACTTGCATGTATCAACAACATTAATCAATAATACAGAACTGTAAACCATCACCATAATAAACACAAAGAACACTAGATATATGTGAAATATTTTTTTATTAGGTGTTATAGGAGACTACAATCTCTGGGGTTTATCAACACCAACTGAAAAGAGAACCAAATCCAAGAGAGTACCAAATATCAATACAAGACCCAACTTGCATATCTCAACACCAACTGAGATGTGAGGAATCCAATCCTTAAGTACACGACCCGGCTTGTAGATAAAAAAAAATCTGTCTAATATTCTCTATAGGTTTGCGACCTGTATATGTTGCAACACGCATATGTAAGTGCTTGATTCTCCTTCATCTTGCATATGCACACACCATGTCCTTCTGTGAGCCTGTGTACACCCTCGGAAAACTAGGTATCCAATATTCTGCAACTCTAAAAATTTGTTGACACTGTCACATCCACCTGTAATTTGTCACTGCATCCAAACTATCAGTGACCAACCTGTATCTGTGCCATATCATCATATGAAAACATCTCCAACAACCTATGCATGTACCTCATGCATAGATCATCATAAAGCATAGATATCCCTCAACCATATAAGAACTGTACCATACCTAAAATGATTCTCACTCAACCAACCAACCAACATACACCATATCCATATCTCACAACAACCATACCAACAATGCTTCAAGCATTCATCATACCATAAGAAAATCTAAGCATCAAAACAAACATATAACCATACCAGATCTTATGTAGATGATCTGAACCTGTAGAATGCTAACATGGGAACTTGCTTCAGACTTCTGGGACCTAGCACCAACATATACTCAATTTTTCATGACCTTTTCAGCTGTACGCACCCCGTCCTTCTACATCCCACGTATGTATTATACCTTAGCCACGACATCCCGCAGATGTACGCGAAGCCCTCCATTGCAACCCGTGTACGCTTCAAAAACTAGGGCTTTTTTGAAGCTCTGAAATTTTCTCCGTCAACTTCATACTTGTGTAACTTCTGATGTGTTAATGAGTACCTGTAATAAACCTTTCACAAGATAATAGATATTCAATGTGCTCAAAATTCTTCTTCAAAATATCACTGAAAACAAGACAACATGTACTATCCATCTAGAATAGTCTGACCTACAAATTCACTGATCTTCATTACATTATTCATCAACCAAACTTGAGTTCCTTAACCACAATGCTAGGATTACTCAACCACATAACCATTTAGACTTGCAAAGAGTCTTCTCATGAGGGATTTCACCATAAGGGGACCAATTTGAGAACTTTATCCAAGAGTATCTTTGCATGAGGGATTTCACCATAAGGGGACCACTTTGGAGTTCATCCATTTGGTTCTTCCTATCAACCATGACATGACATCAATGATACAACTTCCTTTTTTATGAACCTTGACATCAATGACAACACATCACTATGACACCACTTAAATCCAACCCTTTGACATCAATGGAAACATAATCCAATAATCAATAACATCAATGATACAAACAAATCACTATGACACCACTTGACATCAACCCTTTGAAATATATCCTTTGACATCAATGAAAACATAGTACAACAATGATTTGGATATATGAATGGAACAAAGTTAAGTTTATTTTTATCCTACCATTTTCAATTGAGAAAGTAAAATTGAGGATAAACGCGTTGAGATGAACTCCATTCGAGGATCTCACCTGTCCATATCCACCTCGTGGAAGCATAACCCATGTAATATTACCTCACCTCTCTTCATTTTTCATGCTAGGGTTAGGTCTTTGTTTATTAGCTTTTATTAATCCCTTTCCCTAGATCGATAATCCTCTTCCCCCTGCTCTTCATATTTTTCTCTCAACCGCACCCCATTTTCCAACCTTAAGTTTTGATTTAGAACTTGTTCTTGCTACGTGATGCATACTAGTTGGCCCTTTCCCCTTCACCACGATGAAATTTGTTTCACCCTTGAACTTAATGCTTGCAAGCCCCCAATATTTCCCAGGTACAAAGAACTATATATATAAGGTCCTAGGGTTTCCTCACACTCCTCTAAGTTAGTCTTAATTTTCTCCCAGATCGCTCTCTTGTGTTCACGGAAATCCCTAACTCTAAACTAGAGGATTTCAAGGTAACTCTCCGAGCACATTGGATAAGTTACTACTAACTTCTCCGATGTGCTCATAAGAGTTAAATCTATCTCCTTTGCATATTTTCAGAACCTATGGAAATAACTCCTCTGATCATATCAGAGGAGTTTCTATAGAACATAGCCGCTATGTCTCGATAATTTCAATAATTCTTATAATTGTTTGATCATTTAACATACTCTAAATTTATCCTTTTTGTAGGTTCAGACATGTCACCTCGAAAGAAGATGGAAGTAAAGACGACAAGGGATGAGCCATCTAGCAGCTCCCATCAAACAATAGAGGCATAAATTGTCGAGACTGTATATGATGATACATCGAGACTTCTAGAGACAGATGGAGAAAACTTAAAATGGGGAGAAGCATATTATATGTTCAAGAAGTCAAACTTATCTATGGAAGCGGAGGAGCCAAATGAGCTCCAGGAATTCAGGAGCATTAGGAAGTCATGGATTTTCAGGGTGGAAACACATCCAACAGTCTTCCCTTGTGTAGACAATATCTTGTGGATTTTGAAGAATATAGACATAAATAATCGATATGTCTGTAATGAAAGAAAATAACTTATAGCTTTATTCGGGCCTGATGATTTATCTAATTGTTATCATATTGAAGCCTGGAAAAAAATACTGGATGGTCAACTCCTCAACGAGTTGGAACTTACACCAATTATTCCCTGCATGGTACAAAGTAGATAAGCAGTTCAAGTATTGACCCAAGAGTCGGTACCCCATGACCAATTTAAGGACTCCCTACCAATATATGGTGTCCATGTTGTGTAGGTTATATAGGGAACCAGATGCAACTCATTTCCCCCTATCATACATGCCCCTAATTTATTTCTGTGCAGATGTGGGGGTCTCATTCAACTGGGAAGACATATTGTCTGAAAATATCAAAGCTACCATCTCTTTAGTTACACAGGCATAACCACGAACTTTCCCAGTTTCCACATGTCTTCATATTTCCTAGCCATAATGTGTACTACCCATAGGTACCCAAAAATGGGGCGGAGTTAGTTTCCCATTGACGTTTCCATCCACATCTACTACAAAGTACTTTGGGAGCACAAATACTGAACATAATATCAAAGAATCTTTGAGCACTTCCTTTCCCCATTGTATGAATTTATATTTTTCACCTCCCCACTTTGTATGACAGAAAAATCCATATCAGTCATAAGAAGGATCAAGGACTTTTATTTTATGGAACACGATACCTATATAATAATATATAGTGTGATGAGACCACCCCACTTACTCCCTTGGTTCGTTCTTGACAAACTTGTGCTTCAGGATGTGGCATATCAAACTATCATACATGGGGTCAGAGGAATGCTATACATATCAAAGAAAGTGATTTGATGGAGAAAAAATCATAAGAACGATCGGGGACTGGTATTTGATGGAGAATGATACCTATATAAGAACATATGGTGCGATGAAACCACCCCAATTACTCCCTTGGTTCGTTCCTGACAAACTTATGCTTCAGGAGGCGGCGTATCAAACTATCATACATGGGGTCAGAGGAATGCTATACATATCAAAGAAATCAATTTGTCCTCCACTACCTCTATACATTGGCAACTATTTCTTTGAGAACACCAAGAATGATCAAATAAAAGTGGACATCTTACTTTCATACCACTTTGGAGAGGAAATATTTAGAAGGCATGACCCTAAAAATATTGTCAAATAACATTTCAATAGCATGAGGCTCTTGTATGAATACACTAGTGAATTCTGGGTAGAGGAGGAGGTGCATCAAAATGGTAGAACTTATGATGAAGTCATTTTCAACAGGTAGGGCCATCCAAATAGAAGGATTGAAGAAAAATAAGTTACAAGAGAGGCTGCCAGAAAAGATGTAGAAAGAGATGAATTTGAGATATCTTCTCCCATATCTGTTTGAACTCATTCATGTTCCATAGAAGAGGAGGAAGGAGCACCAACAACAACAAAAAAAAAGAGACAAAGAGAAGGTGCTGAAAAGGAGGAACGACGCTAAAAATAAACAAAAATTAGAAGCTGACAAAGCAAAGGCCAGGGCATAAAATGAAGTGAAATATAAGGCTGAAGTTGAAGAAAAATATGAAGCTGAGGAAAAAATTGTTGTGGAAAAATAAAAGGAGCTAGTAGGAGTAGCAATAGTAGTGACAGAATTAATAGAGAAGGTGACAAAAGCAACGTATAAAGCCGCTGAAGAAGAAAGATAGAGGAAGAATGTAGAGAACAGAGAAGGTGACACACACCCGATGGACTTGGATATCCCAAGAATGCCCGCTACATGTACATGAGCAGAAACAATAGGTAGAAGTTTAGGCCTCGGGCCCTGGAAGCCTTTTCGACCAATAGAGGTATTGGATATGAGAAGCTTCACATACGATAGTAAAATTGATAGAATTGTACAAGAACGAGTTAAAAAGTGCCATTAACAAAAGGAACACCCATATCAATGGTTACTCAAGTCCATGTTACAAGAGATGTTAGGGAATACCCTATGGCTACAACTAAGGCTGGTTCTACATTTATGGATGCAACCATGGATAATATACAAAGTTTATGCCAACATAATCAAGAGAAAAAGGCAAGGATCAAGGAATTTGAAGAAAGAATTTAACAAGTAAATATCAATGAAAGAAGTCTCCTCAACTTTAAGGCTAATGTGGAAAGAGTCAAGAATGATTTGGAAGATGCCATCATTGACATGTATTCCAATCTACACCTCTTCTAAAATGAAACTACAATAGTTGTTGACCAAAAATACCAGATACAAGGGAAGTTGACACAATACAACACTATCCATGAAGGTATAGATGACATCGATACATGGATAACGAAGAATCCAGATGCATCTCCTAAGTTGCACAGACCCTCAAAATCAACAAGAAAGACAGATCTATATGCAATAGATCATTGCTAGCAGATAAGTCAAAGAATAGATAAAGAAGTAACCAAGGCAATGTCAATATGTTCAAGGACTCACAAAGCTTCCCAAGAATTGATAAGGAAGAATTTGATCATAGAGGAATTGGTGAATGCAGTCCAGGAAAGCATGAGTCGAAGGAAACATATAGTCAAAGAAATAACCTTTGTATCCACTAATCTCATTGACCAACATCTTCTACATCGACTGAAGCTTCACACTATGGTACATGCTTTTATGAAAAAAATAGAAAAGGACACGAGCTCCCTCGGTGAAAACATCACCATGAATGACGCAACACCAGAACAACTAACATATAGGAGAATTGAGTCACTATATGATCAGTTGGAAGTTTGGATGGCGTATCTCCAAAGAAAAAGTTCATAGGGAAAATAAAAAATGGATGTCTGTCTCTCGTCCTTTTCCTAACCACTTCAAATTTCATCTTTTCTTCCACTTGTCATTAGGAAAGAAAATATGAACAGTTTTGTAACTGCCTCTTCAAGAAGAAGGAGAAACGACACATAGGAGTTACTAGTTTTTGTATAAAATAGGATAGAGGCCTTTTTGAAGGGAACATTTTTTTTTTTGTATTTTCAAGCATTGTATAGACCCAAGAACTTTTTCGAGAACTTATATAGTGTTAATGAATATTGAGAAGCACCCAGGGCTGATATGTTATAGAAGTAATTCTGTGTAGAAACTAATCGAAGCTATGAACTACTTCAAGTGAAGATAATTGTTGTTTCTATGGATTGTAAGAATTCTTTGTTTGTTGTAGACTAATTATTATACAATCCTTGTCATTATGCAGTTATTGATATTTATTTGAATATTTCAATGCCTTGATATTTTTGGGTTATGAAAATATACGTTGTTGTGATCTAGACTAATCTGATTATACACATATGTATGCAATTGTATCCAATCTTTCTCTTTTGTTACAACTAACTATATAAAAGTTGTGTAAAGTTTTGGTTGCATTATAGCTCACTGGTTACTCTAGTGTGTTCCTAGCTAGGATAGGTTAACATATATTAGAAATCGATTGGTTGTATTTAGCTACATGGTCTTCATCTACATATCTACATTGCATCTACCCACTTCATCGGTACACAGGACCGTAATTTGTACGGAAACCAAAAGACAAAAATAAATGGCAATCGGGCCAGATTCTAGATGGGACTCCTAATCCAAACAATGTAGTCTTATTGGGACTGTATACCGGGGAGTACACCACAATGTTGTCAGGTGAATTTGAACCCATCAACATAATTAGCGCTAGAAGGAGGGCCATTTTTTATGTCTTACATACATGAATTAAACAATAACTGAAATCAATCTTCAATGAGCAATCCCAACTCTCAACCTAGCTTGTTCCCTCGGGTTGAGTTTGAATAAGAAATTACCTATGAGGACTCAAAGCCTAATTTTGGAATTTCCTATGATAGTCATGAAATACATACTGAGACTTGGTTTCACATACCACCAGTAGAGCTCCACGAAACCCATAGAATTACACGTGCTTACACAAAATTGCTTGGAAAATTACCTACAACCTCTAAACTCCCTAGGAGAAAAGTGACTCATGTAGAACGTCCTAACACAGATCCTATTTTTTTCATTGATTCTATAGATGACCTTATTGAAACTGCATTACAAGAGGTCCCAATACCCTTGAGAAGAGTTGTACATTTCCTTATCGAACCTAAAGAAAAATTAGGAGGTGAATAACTATAAATAACCGTAGAACAAATAATGAGAGAAAACATGATTGATTCACAAAGAAGTTATACCACAATGGAGAACCCAAGGATCTCTCAATATGGCTACAGAAATTAATGAAATTCCAAGGAATTTTGATAAAGTATTACTGAAATTCGACCCAAACAAACGCGAATCCCTAGAAGATCACGTTAATAATTTCTTTTTAGCCATATATCTTCTAGGTGTCGAACATGATGACATAGTATGTAGGTTGTTTCCTTACAATTTTTGGAATCATAAGAAGAGACAATTAGACATGGACTTAGCTAATGTGAAGACTTCACGAGTTGCTGAATTTGACATACTTGTAGAATTTCTTGAAGAAGAACTTAAGCGATTGCTTCTCACATTTGTAAATGAAAACGAGGACCAACTTTCCGTAGTTGATCAACTCCATGTGGATTATAAATTAATAGAGGAGGGAATTTTTGTGCTTATATTTAATCAAGAAATCACCATCCCATCGATAAAAGAGTACATCATTGAATGGTTCAAGAAGTTGGTACACGAGATTAGCAATCCATAATAACTACCCAAGACAGTTACCTCAATTGAAGCTCAAAGTTTGAGATAGTATAAAGGAAAACCTACAACAACATATAGATGGAGAGAAGAAAACATTTCCTTCTTAGTAAGTGAAACATTTGGTACATTTGGCCTTCCTTTCTTTTTATTTCACTTAGTTAGTAATTCCTTAGTCTTATTTGTTTCATGATCTGTGAAAACCTAAGACCAATTTCTAACTATTTCACTTTCTTTCTTCCAGGTCTATCTTCTATTTAATGGTCCATGATAGAACCAATATTATTTCGTTTAGACAAATTCCTTTACTTTTATGAATTTTATAATTTTTTTTAAAGACAAACTGTATATTTTTTGAGGTTCCCAAATAACTATTTGAGATACATGACTATTGATTTTTCAAGCTTTGAGGTTTAAGCTGAATTTTCAAGTGCGTGTCCATCAATATTTCATATTTTCAATGAAATATCATCTTAAGTTCTCTGCATATGTGGCCATTTAGTTCCATTCTTCCAAATGGTACTGTTGAA
>CBVK0102997377.1:0-19230 GCA_900067695.1 Picea abies | reverse complement strand
GGATGGAGCATTGGACAACAGTAAAAAGGGTTTTCAGGTATTTGTGTGGCATTCCTAGCTATGGATTGTGCTACGAAGGAAGACCGGGATTGGACAGAGTGGTCGATATACATGGATTTTTGGATGCAGACTGGGCTGGAGATTTGGATCGTAGGAGATCTACAAGCGGGTATGTGTTTAACCTATTTGGAGGAGTAATAAGTTGGATGAGAAAAAGACAAGTTGTAGTGGCACTTTCAACTACAGAATCTGAATACATGGAAGCCACTCATGCAAGTAAGGAAGCAGTATGGTTACAAAGATTGTGTTCATGTATTAGGTTGGTACAACAAGCTGTAAGGATAGAGTGTGACAGTTAGAGTGCAATTTTTCTGGCGAAGAACCCTGCTTATCATTCAAAGACAAAGCACATTGATGTTCGATATCACTTTGTGAGAGACATGATTGAAGAAAAGAAAGTATCACTGATGAAGGTGGACACTTTGAAGAATGTTGCAGACTCATTAACAAAATCTGTGAGAACTGAGAAGTTCTCTTGGTGTAGAGGATCCATGGGCATTGCTGCCCTGGATTTTTGACTATGTAACCTTGTAATCCCTTGTATGCAAAGAAAAAAGCATGACACCTGCCTCGAGAAACGTGTCATGTATTTAGGTGGTTTTTTGGAACATGTTTTTGTCGATGGTTTTTCTATTTCTGGTTAAGGAATTTCAGTTTTGGATTAATCTGGGTCATTGGGTTAGGGTTTTGGATGCCGCTGGCTCCTATATGTATATTGTATTGTAAACAACGTAACACTTTGAATGAATATAGAATATGTTGGTTTTCCCGGTTTGGGTTTCCAGGGGAAATATCTCTGTGTAATGTTTGTATTTTCCATTGTATCTTTTCTATTCTTTTCTAAATATCTATTTGCAGTAGATATTGTACAAGGTTAGAATTTACATCTACCTTTGGGAGCCAAACTGAAACAGTGGAGTCACCATGTGCAAGTTGCAATATTCAAGTAACTGATTTATGATGCACCTTTAGAATTAGAATCTCTTTGTCGTTCTATCCTAGGGAAATGTCTTCAATTTGTTCCCTGACAATGATGCCATGAATGTTATCACTAAGAGTCACCCTCATATTGCAAGAGGATAAGCCAAGTACCGATCAGAATTTTTGGTGGATGTTGGTTTTATGAGTGGAGGTAAAATGGAAAAAACTCAGTACAGGAATGATTTTAATCACAAAAACTAGACAAGCAATGCACAGGCAAGTGAGGTCCTCATTAACTTTAGTCATTGATTTGAGTTTAAGTGTGAGTAGAAGGAAGACTTAGTGAGAGAGGTGAAAAATAATGCTATGAGCTTCAAACAACTTGGTGAAAAAAACTCAAGCTCAAGAGAACTCTTGAACTCAAGTTTTAGATAATGAAATATGTCACAGCAACATAATAATCAAACCTACATTATCATGCAACTACAACAACTCGATTGGATCCTCCATGCCCGAGTGTTTCAGTACAGTTTAAACTAAGAGATGAAAGAAGTTGACTTCTATTAATGCGAAAGTATCAAATTTTATACATAACCAAAGAACAGTTCTGGCATCAAAATTACACAGTAGGGATCTCTGCTCAACCAGTTGACGACCTTAACAAAATATTGAACTGATCTATTTATACTCAGATTAGTCCACAACTACCAGGGGTGTGATCTGGCCATTCCATTTAAAGCCTTTCAGCTACACCTTCTTCTGTCAGACTATGTGTGTATCCTCCTGTCATACGCAAATTCATCTCAACATGGGCCTGTAGGAAAACTCATCCACAATGGTACCTCAGGCTGACAAATCTATCTCCAGCGCCAGACCCTCCACACCTTCTATTTATGGAGTGAGTTGAGGTTTCAACCACCACTCCTTTCTCATTAACTGATCCTTCATCGAGACCGGGATGAGGCTTAATGCCTAGGGGGTTGTCATGCACTGCTTTTGGATTTGATGTTATATGAGCACGTGATTGCGGGGCCGTCAAAGGAAGTTTGGATTCACACTACTTTTGAGCCCGCAATCCACCACCTTCCACAACGTATCTCTTTCACTATACCGTGGTTTCAATTGTGGGACCGCTCAAGAATTTTATCGTTCGAGCATGTTCGCTCAAGAATTTTATCGTTCGAGCATGTTGCGTCCCCACAATGAAACGTGGTTGTTAATCTGATCGTGATATGAGATCTGGTTGCACCCACTAAATTTAGCGCCATCACTATAGTTTATCTGCCTGCCAACTTTAGGGTCATTCTAATTGTGCTTGGAGATGGCACTACTTTGACATTGAACCAAAAGACTTCCCGGAGGATGATTTGACGTGTTGGTATGACGTCACTATGTTGATGTGTCGAAAAAAGGAAGGTGAAATGCATCACTTGAAAACAAGCAGATGATACACCCAAAGGTGCCTAAAATGAGTGCCATGTGTCAGTGCTAGACAGATGTCGCATGTCTCTAACATACGTGCACCATGCATCGGAACTAAAACCCGCAGCAGAAACACTTTGGGAATTTGCAAACAAGGAAGAAGTGAAAATGTCGAAGCTCTGGAGTCCAGAGCAGATATGAGCCACTGGATCTAGGAGGACATGCTGCAAAGATCCATGCACTCTACGAGAATTTGCTCCAGAGGAAACCAAAAAAGAGAGGAGTCCAAACTCCTGAAACCTGAAATGGAAAAGCAAATCATAATCGTCTATTGGAGACATATGTGCGGCAGAGATACGCGTACTAGGGAGTGAGAGGATCGAGGAGCCATTGATCGAGATTAATCTGAAGCACCCAAGAGATATGAAGCTAAAACCATGGTCATTGACGGCATAGACACGCAGCAGAGATTTGTGCACTCTGATCAAATCACTTCGAAGAAAATCGAGAGGAGAAGTGACAAATATGCCGAAACCCGAACTCTAAAGTAAATTTTGCCCGTCTACTAGGGAAGGACACGGGGCGCTTGATCTTCAATTTTGGGGCTTATGCCTGGCATTAAACTTCGCACAATTTTATAATTTTGAATGCGTGAGGGTTGCTAATCTGAACTTCATAGGGGATCTCCGCCATTGAAAATTGAACCTACCTATTTGCTTGATTCGAGTCTACAATGGACCTCTTTGAGTGTTGCACTTTGTGCCCATGGTTGTTTTCTGTGTAAACAAATACTTGGACAACTTGTTGTGGGCTCGGGAAAACAGAATGACCAATAATTGAAACAAAAATGATGATGAGTGTTCATCCTTTGAGAAAAATAGGAAAGCTTTGGGCCGAGACTTATTCAAGTAAGACACCAAGGGAAACCAGGTCGTTAAACAAAGAGGGAAAAAAAATGAATCTACTAGTCAGAGGAAAATATTTTAGGACATAGTCTGTGAAAGAGAGAGAGAGAGAGAGAGAGAGAGAGAGATGGGGATAGGATACAGACTTAGGTATTAAAAACAAACACCTACAACCCTTGAAAACTTCATGTGATAATAATTGGGGTCTGGAATCACCGTCTCAATGTACTCCTTGATATCATTGTATTCTAGGAGAAGACAACGACCATTGTGACCTTCCCAAAACAAAAATAAATATGCAACAACAAATATATTGTAAAAACAATCTGTAGCTACTTGTGTCTCAAGAAGATGACCCTTCTCTCTCTTCAAAGCCTCAACTCTGATACCATGTTATTTTTTATGAATCTAATTTCAGATATGAAAATTAATTCCAAGTGACGTCAAACAATAAACCCTAGGGATGTTATCAATGAATAATTTTACAATGAAATTATGATAGAAAATTACAGCAACAGAAATATAAAGATCAAAGAGAAATCATCCATGCAAATGAGACACAATTTTATGTTCTATAAACTTTTCCAAATTTAGAATTTCTAAGGAAAAAAAATCCCTCTCAAAAAATGACCAAAATAGTAAATTTGAGGACAAAAAACTATTCCTCTTATCAAAATACAAATCAACAATTTTTTTGGAAAAACCTCCTCACTTGCAAACCTGTTGATGTCACATGTATGGTTTGTTGATGCCATTCATACAAAATGTAGGTACTATTGATGTCAGTTGTACAGACTGTATGAACTACTGACGTTAGTTGTTCAAACCTGTCACTTGCCCAAAAAACTTCCACGCGCGGCCTAAATTCTCCCACATGTGTGGTTGTACGGATTTGTCACATGTGTGAGCTATATGGACATGTTCACATGCGCATCCTGTACTTTTTATTCACATGTACAGTTGTACCTTCTCCTCACATGTTTGGCCTGTTGTTCTCTTCCTCTCACACTTGTGGCCCTCCTCCTTAGCTGAAAACAAAAGACATAATTTCCAAGAACCCTAGGCCAAATTTACCAAAGTGCAGAATTTGTCTTATTGAAATTTACAAGCTCCTTAGCACAAGTGCTTACTCACTTATGCCAACTCCATAATGTCACAATATCTCCTCTCCTTTTATAGGATTCCAAAGTGAGTTTAGAATCCCTTAGCTTACTCTAAGGATCATTTCACTAAACTCAACATTAAATTAGAATTGTTTATTCACACATGTCGGTGTGAAGCCCCAACACAAACCCCCAAATCCCATCAACAAGCCCATGAAGCCCCAAGCTCCAACCCAATGGGTTTTTCACCAAAATTAAAGTGCAATGAGGTGCCAATGAAGATTCCCATGTGCCAGATTTTACACATCAAAATTACTCACTTCAATAGTGTCGCAAGTGTCATCATTACAAGTGTCAAAAGTGTCGCATTTTGACCATAAGTGTCGCAAGTGTCACAAACATCATACTGTCATCTCACCTATGTTTTGTCTCTAACGACATCACAGGGACACTTAAGACACCTTCAAATACTGTTTTAAGAAGGAGAAATCATCTTATGAGGAGTACAAAGCTTTTGCCATGAAGAAAAATACTTAAAATGGATTTTGGAGGGCAGTGCTCCCCTACCCACTGTCAGGGAGTGCCAGTGCTCCCTACCCTCCTTTGGGGGGTGTTGTAGCACCCTATACACCCTTTTGTGGGAGAGCTAGGATTTTCTGAAGGAATTTTGGGCAGTTCTCCCCTACCCACTGTCAGGGAGTTCCAGCGCTCCCTAGCCTTCTTTGGGGGAGTGTTGCAATTCTCTGTGCACCCTTTTGGGGGAGCGCTGGCCTGTTTGAGCAAATTTTGGGCTTTTGAGGAGAATTAGGGAAAATCCCCCTTATCTTGGAAATCAGCTGGATTTGAATCTGAGGTCAAGGCTACATATTAGGGAGGATTCACAACTGAAGGAGAAAGATCCTCAACCTATCCCAAGGATATCTAAGGTGGTTGGGTCTATCCAAGCTTATATAAGGAGGCCTTCTCATGGTGAAAAACATATGGAGTTTAGAGGCATCAAACTTATGATCTCATAAGGGAGATTTATCAGTGAAAGCATATTCATTTTGATCATGGAACTTTTGATCAAGGTTCTGGACAAAGAGAGCTTGGTGTAGTTGTTACATCTACATCATGGTTGTAAGCACTTTGCTTTGTTTTCATTAATATATATATATATATGTGTGTGCTTGGCCTGTTTCTTTCAAGGTTGTGTTTATTCTACATGAACTTGTCTCTATTAGATAGATCTGGTTTCAAGCTAATCTTAGTAGAATAGGAAGCTTGTTCTGTCTTTGTTTGTTTTGCAGGACTTATAGAGGAGCTTGGGGATCAAAGCTCAACTTGGACTGTGCGAGGATGAACATCGTTAAAAAGGTACACCTTTCTTCCCCTTCTCTATACATTAGTTTATATAGGTTTAAAAGGATGTCAGTGACCAATGTTGGCACCCTTTCTGTCTTAGTTATAGGGGTCTAGTATCCAAGAGAGAATCCACTTGCCCGTAGGGGGATTTCTCTATAACACCTGACACTAAGGCCACTTGTAGGAATACCTCCTGAAGCTAAGAAAACATCAACACTCCCTCTTAGTGAGGGAGGTATTCTCACCCACTCCAGTATCACATGGAAATAGCTATGTCTCCCACAATGGAAGTGGATCTACTTCCCACACTAGATCTGCTACCATATTTTCTTTCCAATCCACCTGATAGGTTGCTCCCTCTGTCACCGAAGTCACGGAAGCAAGTATTGTTGTATGGCTTAGTTCCTCCTTAGAAGACATGATGCTTCTAGAAGCCTCCTACTTCTGATCTTCCCACCTAGATTCCTCAACCCATGAAACCCTCCTAACAATATTGGAAGAATCCTCTCTCCCACCTGATGGTAGACTTCCTTTAGACAATAGACTCTCCCTTTGATCTTGTTGACTCCATATGAAGTTGGAATCAATCTAAGTTTGTTGACTCCCTCTGAAGTTGGGATCCCTCTAAGTCTGCACAATATTTAGAGCTACCTTCTCCATGTTCATTGTCACAACTACTACTAGCCATAGCTTGCTTAGGTTGGTGCTTCATCCTATATAGTTTGGTCTCTCTAACTTTAAGAACCATTGTTTTGTCAGAGCTAGATCCTCTATGCATGAATAGCACATGTCCATCCCATAACAAGACAACATATCCCTTCTCTTCAATCATTGAGACTAAGAGCACACTCCTCCTGAGTTCTGGAACGCATAGCATATTTTTCACTCTTAGCAGATCTCTTGACTCCATCTAGAATCACATTGTTCCAGATCCTTGAATTGCATGTCTGGTCCCCATACCAAGCTCCGTGAGAATATATGATTCAGTCTCTATGAATCTCTCAAACAACTCTCATGCTCTTGTCATATCATATCCATTATCCACCAACCAGGTCCCACTATCAAAAATTGTACCAGAAAGGGCAGAGACTAATAAGAACTCCCTCTAAAGCTTATCTATAACATCATCAATATTTGTTTTTGATGCTTGTTACTTCCTTCCCCCTCTCTTATTTTGTGGACACTATGAAGCATAATGACCAAACTCATGATAAGAAAAACACTTAACCTTGCTAAGGTCTTCCTCCTCGGCTCTAGAGATGCCTCTCTCTCTACAGAACCACCTTTTCTTCCCTTCTTGGTATGAGAAACTAGGGCTTGGTTCTCATCATTGTTTCCTTTCCGCTTTTCATTCTTGGACTCTAATTTAGCCTCCTCTTGTATGCAATTGGTCCATAGTCTATCAAAATATGCAAAATTCTCTCATGCCCAAATCCCCTGCAAAAATGATTCCCAAGAACCGAGAAGACCATTCAATGTGACATTCACCAACTCAACATCATTAACTAACTCACCAATGGTTGTAAGATGATCAAAAATTTGAGTGATCCTCATGAGGTAGGTTACAATTGTATCTGAACTGGACATCTCAACAACTCTGAGATGGTGTCTCAAGATCAACTTACGACTTGCATTCTGGCTTTGGGACAAGCCTACCAAAGAATAATATATATCCTTGGTTTTCTTCTTCTCGGAGATATGAGGAACCAAGTGATGCTTCATTGATTATAACAACACCTGATTTGCCTTCACTTCCTTCTTTTGATGCGATGCCAATTCCTGTGGATCATTGGGGTATGGAATCACCATCTCAACGTACTCCTTGAGATCATTGTATTCTAGGAGAAGAAGAACCCTTGGCCTTCCAATCCCAGAAATTAGTTTCTCCTTACAACCTATCCTCAATCTTAAGATTGCTCACCATTGTGACCTTCCCAGAACAAAAATAAAAATATGCAACAACAAATCTATTGTACAACCAATCTGTAGTTGCTTGTGTCTCAAGAATATGACCCTTCTCTCCCTTCAAATCCTTGACTATGAATACCATGTTAGTTTTTATGAATCTAATTTTAGATCTTAAAATTACTTCCAAGTGATTTCAAACAGTAAACCCTAGGGATGTTATCAATAAATAATTTTACAATGAAATTATGATAGAAAATTACAGTAGTGAAAATACAAAGATCAAAGAGAAATCATCCATGCAAATGAGACACAATTTTATACTTTATAAAATTTTCCAAATTTAGAATTTATGAGGGAAAAACCAACCCTCTCAAAAAATCACAAAAATAGTAAATTTGAGGACAAAAAACTAGTCCTCTCAGCAAAATACGAATCAACAAATTTTATGGAAAAACCTCCTCGTTTGTAAACTGGTTGACGTCACTTGTACAGTCTTCTTATGTCAATCGTACAAACTGTAGGGATTGTTGACATAAGTTGTACAAATTGTATGAACTGTTGGCGTTATTTGTACAGACCTGTCACTTGCCTAGAAAAATCGCACATGCGGCATAAATTCTCCCACACGTGCGATTGTACGGATCTGTCACACGTGTGAACTATATGGACATGTTCACACATGCATCATGTAATTTTTCTTCACACATGTAGTTGTACCTTCTTCTCATATGTGTGGAATGTTGTTCTCTTCCTCTCACATGTGTGGCCCTCCTCCTTGGTTGAAAACAAAAGGCGGATTTTCCAAGAACCTAGGCCAAATTTTCCAAAGTGCAGAATTTCCTTTACTGAAATTCACAAGCTCCTTAGCACAAGTGCTTACTCACTTATGCCAACTCCATAATGTCACAATAATATTTGAAAATTTCTCCTCTTCTTTTATAGGAGTCCAAAGTGAGTTTAGAATCCCTTAGTTTATTCTAAGGATCCCTTCACTAAACTCAACATTAAATTAGAATTGTTTATTCACACATGTGGGTGTGGAGCCCCAACACAATCCCCTGAATCCCATCAACAAACCCATGAAGCCCCAATACAAACCCCCAAATCCCATCAACAATCCCATGAAGCCTCAATCTTCAATCCAAAGGGGTTTTCACCAAACTGAAAGTGTAATGAGGTGTCAACAAAGATTCACACATACCTGACACCAAGGCCACTTGTGGGAATACCTGTTGAAGCTACAAAAACATCAACATTTGGGGAAGCAAATTGTGTCCCAAATGACAAGAACCCATTTACTTCTCTTGAAGGATCCCGCAAAGGAAGGATATTTGAAGGGCCTGTATAGCTTTAAGAAGCTTGGTAGGAGAAAACAGAGTAGAAAAAAGATAAAGAGGCATTGATTGGAGAACATATTTGATTACAGTAATCTTGCTAGGGAGGGTTAGAAACCCAAAGGCCTATTTGTTAAGCTTGTATTCCAATCTAGAAAGCAAGTCTTCCCAAGAGGCATTCCTCAAGTTATTTTCAAGAAGAGGAGGCCCTAATTATTTAGAAGGAAGGGATCCTTTTTGGAAACCCAAGATTCTTATGATATTGATTTGAACACTCAAGGGAGTATTCAAGAAGAAGATCATAGATTTATATGATTTATCATTGTGCCAGAGGCTAGAATAAAGGTGTCCAAGATAAGTTTTAAGTCCTGATCTTCCCAAAATGAAGGATCTCCTAGCAACAAAGTGACATCAGCAAATTTGAAATGATAAAGGGGGTTGGAATTATAATTTAGCTTGATTCCTTTGATGAGGCCCCCTGGAAGAGTTGATTTGAGACTTTGTCCTAAACCTTTGGCTACAAGAATAAAAAACAAAGGGGAAATAGGACCACCTTGTTGAATACCAAGTGAGGGGATAAAGGTATCTGAAGGAGAACCATTAACTAGAATTGAAAAAATGGCAGAAGAGATCAGATTTTTAACCCAAAGGATCCAATATTGATAAAGCCCAAAGGCTGCCAATACTTGTTGATGGAAATTCCAAATTAACAAATCATAAGCTTTAGACATGTCTAACTTGATCATCATGCCTAGTTCTTTATTGACTTTCAGGGAATTGATGGTTTCATGAGATACAATTATGCCATCTAGTATTTGTCTGGCTTCAACATATCCACCTTGTTCATGTGAGATTATCTTCATCATGATGGGATTCAAGAATTTATATATGATTTTGGTTATAATATTGTACATAATTTTGCACAAGGAGATAGTGTTGGAGATATTACACACTCACCTAGTCATTATTTTTCTTAAGTTTTCTAGTCGTTGCAGATGCTATCCATTGATGAGAATATTCCCTACAAAATAGGGCACCTCTTATAATATAGGGTTCATTTACTCTTTATTTTTGACTTAGTTCACTTTAGTTAGACTAGTGGAGGAAACTCATGCATGAAAACCTTGGTTTTATCACTAATAGTTGCATGTTCACCTTGGTTTTATCGCTAGGAGGGACCATATCATGTGAATGCATGTGTTTCTCTCACCTCCACATGTGTGACTTAGTCAACTGATTATTGCAAGGAACAATTAACTTAAACTAGGTGGCAGATTACTCTGGTTTATGTCAGTGAGTGTCCATATATCTCCATATCACTACTATGGTGCATTTACTTAGCCATGTAGAGTATTTAATGCATTTATTATTCATTCTACCATTCAATTAATACAATTCAATTATTCTTTCTCTCATTCTTGCTTCTCTCTCTCTCTCTATTTCTTTTTCAATCTTTGTGTGAATTTATCTAGCTAGGTTCTCTGTGCAGGTTTCACCAAAACTTCACATGGTATCAGAGCCCATAGGTTTCTAGCATCAAGGTGTGCATGCACTTATTTACAGGTTTAGAAGATAGATGCAATAAAAAAGAATGGAATGTATGCCAACAATTCTTCTCACACCACATAATTATTTCGAGTGGAAGCTAAATATTCTACGTTAGCTCAGAGGTAGAGGCTTGTACTAATTAACAATGGATACAAAGGTTGAACCAACATAATAAATCAATAAATCCAAATATATCAACCACATGGATGAGTCCTACAGGCTTATTTGCATGTCAATGTCCCCTGACATATTTTTTCATATTGAATCTTGTACTACTCCAAACGAGATTTGGACCAAACTGGAAGGTCTCTTTGGAAAACAAGACAACATGAGAGGCCACATGCTCAAGGTAGAGTTGAATTCATTGGGCATGAGAATCTTTGATAATATCTAAGAATTATTCACAAAGTTCAAATCCCTTCTTCTTCAGCTAAAGGGATGTGGTGTTGAAAAAATTACACAGGAAAAACATATGATCCTTGCCATTTTGTCAAAACTTGGTCTGGATTATGCATTCTTTGTCTCAAAATTCCATGCAGTGAGGTTCACATTGGGAGAACCCTGGACAATTCCAT
Organism: Picea abies; assembly: GCA_900067695.1. Classification (NCBI taxonomy): domain Eukaryota; kingdom Viridiplantae; phylum Streptophyta; class Pinopsida; order Pinales; family Pinaceae; genus Picea; species Picea abies. The sequence goes on along the minus strand of CBVK0102997377.1, from coordinate 8,110 downwards.
CACCAAATATATTCATTGGATCCCTAATGCATGAATAAGATAAGCTCATCCAGATCGAAGTAATCAAGAGCCCCAAGGAACATGCACTTGTTTTGCATCAAAGTAACAGCACACCTAATCCAAAGTCTAAACAAAAATGAAAGGGAAAGGTGCATTTTGAGAAAAGGAAGGAAGGAAATAGCAAACCCCTTGATGAATCATCGGGCTTTAAAGGTGGAAAGGGAAGAAAAAATGTGGTTACTACAATCGAGACTACCATATTGAATCATCACGCATGAAGAATAAAATATACCTCATGGCACAAACACTTCAACAGAACAATCTAGTGGAATGCATTCCCAAGAATTCCAAGAAGATGTTAGGAGACCAAGAACCAGAAAAATGAGGTAATTCTCATGTTTTGGTTGTTATTCATTCTTCTCCTGATGCATCTATCTTGGATTCAGGAGCATCCCATCACATGGAAGCCACATAGGATGTATTATATTATTTAACTGCATGCACGGGTCCTCCCATCCTAATGGGTGATGATACTCTAGTGGAGGTCACTGGAGAAGGGAGAGTAGAGCTCCAAAATGGAAGTTTTGAGAATGTCTTGCATGTTCTGAAACTCTCACTGAATATACTCTCTATCTATAAGATAACACATCCAAGCACAAGAAAAAGGGTGGAATTCACACTGGATTCCATGACCATATATGACATGCATGAAAAATCCAAGATTGTTATTGGTCAAGTAAATCACCAATCTCAGTTGTATACATTTTCTAATTTTATTGTTAATCCGATTCCACATTGCTACTCACTCTTGGTGATAATGATAGTAGACTCTGGAACAAGAGATTTGGTCATCTAAATTTCAATTACATGCAACAACTCAACAAATAGGGAATGATCAAAGGCTTTCCCAGCGTACACTTTTTTGAAGGAGTTTCTCAAGCCTTATGCATTCTTGGAAAACATCCTTAAGATAATTTTGAGAAAGGGAAGGCTTGGAGGGCCTCCTCTCCCTTGGATCTTGTCCACAGTGATATCATGGGTCCTTTTCATCATCCGTCCATCATCAAGGTGAGCTACGTGTTGACATTCATTGATGATTACTCATGACACACTTGGGTATATTTTCTCAGGAAGAAATTTGAAGTTTTTGAGCATCTCAAAGACTTCAAAGTTCATGCAGAAACACAGTTCAGGAAGAAGATAAAATCCCTCCACATAGATAATGGTGAGCATTATGTAAACATGGATGTACAACATCTCTGTGAGGAGGCAGGAAAACAACTACAACACATAGTTCCTTAAAATCTGCAACAAAATGGGGTAGCTGAGAGGAAGAACTGATCTCTCAAAGAGATGGACAGTTGCATGTTGCATGCAAAGTTCTTACCATCCAATTTTTGGGCTGAAGCACTTAACTATGATAACTACATATAAAATAGATCTCCTCACATATATTTTAAGCACAAGTCATCTTTAGAGGCTTGGAGTGGCATCAAACTGGAAGTCACCCACTTTTGATTCTTTGGATCACATGTATGGGCTCACATATCCTCTAAAAAGAGGAAGGAATTAGATCCTCAGAGAATAGCATGCATCTTCATGGGATATCTTGAAGGTGTGAAGGGTTATAGGTTGATTGATCCCTCAATGGATAATCTCATCATTGAGTGTAGTGTTCAATTTGAGGAAATTTCCATGCATGCACCACAGGAGCCACATGCAAAGACTTATGTACTTCTACTTGTACCAGACATCTAGGATGATGAGTCCACCCATTCAGATCAGAGGTCATATCTAAGTTCTGAATCAGATTCAAAATATCATGAACATATATATGATGAGCCACAACATATGCCCAAGTGGTCTCAGTCCACTCTACATGCAAAAGGTTATCTTGTGGAGTATCCAACGGATCCAAGGAGGATGAGATCCCATTTTGAGGAGCCTCCTCATGTAGTTACAACTACCTAACCAATGATTCTCACACATTGATATATGGTTCTAGATTCAAACTCGCATACCTATACAGAGGTTGCAAGGAATCCCTTCTAGGAAGCCGCTATGTAGGAGGAGTACAACTCTCTCCTCGTGAACCGCACTTGGGATTTGGTTCCACATCCTTCAAACATTAATCTTTTTAGATGCAAATAAGTCTAATGGAACTGAGAAGTAAAAAAACAAACAAGTGATTAGGTACAAGGAAACACTAGTTACCAAAGGATTTCAATAAATCCATGGGATTGACTCAAAACTCATCTCTAGTATGTCGACTCAAAAAGTCACTCTATGGCCTCAAGCAGGTTCCTAAAGAATGGTATGTGAAGAAGGATTCTTATTTACTTTCTCAAAACTTTGCTAGATGTAAATCAAATCCTAATGTCTATATGTTGAGGAATTTTGACTCTCTTTTGATCATAGTTCTATATGTAGGATGACCTCTTGATCACAGGTAGTTTTTCCTCAACAATTTTTGCGGTCAAAGACATTTTGCATGACATATTCTCTATGACAAAAATGGGTCCACTTCACTTTTTCCTTGGTCTCAAGATCAGTCAGAATGCTTTAGGAATCAATTTGTCTTAGACTAATTATTTCAGGGATCTCTTGGTAAGATTCCACATGACAAACTGCAAGTCTACAACCACACCCTTCTTGTCCAGGGTACATTTTGAGGATGGAAGGGATACATCATTGGTGGACACCACCTTGTATCGATAGCTTGTGGGGATCCTTTTGTATCTCACCCACACCCAAACAAATCCCTCACATGCAGTAGGGGCAGTTTCCAAGTGCATGCAGGCGCTGCATCAGCTACACTAGAAGGTTTCTAAATACATCCTCAGATATGTTCAAGGTACCACCGCTTATGGGATATTACACACTCATCTAGTAATTATTTTTCCTAAGTTTTCTAGTCTAATAATAAGGGCACTATCCATAGATGAGAATATTCCATCATGAGAATATTCCCTACAAAATAGGGTGCCTCCTATAAAATAGGGCACCTTCCCTCTTCAATTTTGACTCAATTATACTAGTGGAGGAAACTCATGCATGGCAACCTTGATTTTGTCACCAACAGTTGCATGTTCACCTTGGTTTTCTCACTATGAGGGTGCATATCACATGCATGTGGCCAAGAGGGCACATATCATGTGTAATAATGTGTTTCTCTCACCTCCACATGTGTGACTAAGTTAAATGATGATTGCATGGAACAACTAACTTAGACTAGGTGGCAAATTACTCTGGTTTTTGTCAGTGAGTGTCCAAATCTCTCTAGATCACTACTATGGCACATTTACTTAGCCATGTAGATTATTTCATGTATTTATTACTCATTCTACAATTCATTTAATACAATTTAATTATTATTTCCCTCATTCTTGCTTCTCTCTTTGTGTTTCTTTTGCAAGCTTTGTGTGAATTTCTCTAACTAGGTTCTTTGTGCAGATTTCACCGAATCTTCAAAGATAGGTCTAAACTTATCTATAGTGTTCATTTTTTTATCCTTAGGAATGAGAGTGAGTAAAGTAGCATTGAAATATTTAAGAATGTTCTAGGATGCTCTAGAACTTTCCACAACCTCTCAGACATCTTTTCCTACCACCGACTGGTAGGATTGAAAAAAAATCTGTTGTGAATCCATCCAAGCCTGGGGGTTTTCTTGATGTCATTTCCTTCACTATTTGGGCGGCATCCTCAAAGTAGATAGGGTGAAAAATTATTAAATTTCGTTCTAGGGAAATAAGGGGAGGGATAGAGCTAATGATATTTTGAGTGGCATCCTACTTGTCCACAACAGGCTTAGAAATATTCTAGTTGAAATGATTCTTGAGTTCTAATTCAATATAGTGATGCTTCTCCATATTTTCTCCATTTTGGAATTGAGATTTGAGATCTGATCATGCTTTATTCAATTAATCATTAACTTGTGGAAAACATTGAGTTTCTATCACCTTCTTTGAGCCATTTGATTCTCAATTTCTTCCACAAGGGGGTTTCTTCCTACCTAGATCATATGTTTAGTTCCTTGTTGAAGTGGATTTCTCGTTCTATGTATTCCTACATTATGTATTCATGAACGATAGAGGCTTGTTGAAGTGGATTTGGTGGTCAACTTCATGAGAACAGCATGAATACAAAACATAATTTCATATTTCCATAATAAATGATATTTTATTTTATACTCATTTTACATATTTACTTGACATCATATGAAATACAATACATGTATATAAATACATGTGGGGCTCATCCATTCCTTTTCCAACTAGTTCTAGGCCTGAAAAATATTGTCGAACACTTATTTATTCCAAATCTTGATATTTTTCCTAATTTGGTTTAATTTCTACTAAAATTGGTCCATTTTTGTACCGTCTAGAAAAACTATTTGATGTCACTAAGCTGTTAGAATTGGCATGAAGTCTGTGTGATCAAGCCAAAACTTCTTAAACCTGAATGGTTTTGGTCTGGGTATGAAAGAGTTGTCCCAAGAAAGCCTAATTGGCTAGTGGTATGAGCCCAAGAAAGGTAAAATTTCATCTATAAAAGCCACTTTCCTTTGTATCAGAGTTTTAGAGACTAGAAAATGATTTATCCTTACCACCATTTGATGTGCACCTCCTCTTTTATTATTCCAAGTGTGGTAGCCATTGGTGGTTTGAATATCAACCAGTCTTAGTTTATCGACAATTTATTTGAAAACTAAGCTTTCATTATCCACCTTCCTTGTAGATTTTAACCTTGTACAATATTTACTACAGACATATTTTCAGTAAAAGAACAAAAAAGATACAATGGAAAATACAAACATTACACAAAGATTTCTCCCCTGGAAACCCAAACCGGGAAAACCAACATATTCTATATTCATTCATTGAATTACATTATTTAAAATACAATATACATATAGGAGCCAACGGCATCCAAAACCCTAACCCAATGGCCTGGATTAGTGAACAACCCTAACTCCTTAACCAAAAATAGAAAACCATCAACAAAAAACCATGTGCCGAAAAACCACCTAAATATGTGACACCAATGTAACACCCTGTTTCCCCCAGTCTGTAAAAATAACTATGCTATCCAAGAACTATGGCAAACTCAAAGATGTGAATGTGTGATTTGAATGGACCTTAGTAAAAAGGTCCATGAATGTAAATAATGCTATGAATATATATATATATATATATAAGTGTTGAGAGGGGGATGTGCTGAAAAAGAGACCATGATGGCTGAAGAAAGGTGGTGGAAGGCACCTGGAATGGTGGCGTTAACTTCCACCGAAACCAATACCGTATTTGGACTTCACTGGCTCGAAGAACCAAGAGCGGTTCGTTGGCCCCAAATTAAATAACTTGCCAGGTTGGCAGGTAAATGGCTCCTCATGAGTAATGAGGGATGGAGGTGAACCGCCCATCTATAGAGTCCTCATACCTGACCACCACGAGCAAGATTGTGCCACACACAATCTCGTTGAAAAGAGAAAAGGAAGGAAGAGTGTGCGATCGAGGGGCAGACGCGAGTGAAAGAGGAAAAAGGAGAACTCTGGAAAAATATAGAGGGAGTGATAGCAGAGAAGAAGGAGAGTAACCTTCATTCTCGGTCACTGGAAAATAGAAACTCAGTCTCACAGCATTGTGGTCTTATCTCGGGGGTGGCTAGTGGTAAATCCATTGGGAGTCGTTGTGCCTACAGTTGGGTGGAAACGAGCACCCCTCTCAGCAGTTGCAATCACATCTGGTGTTATTTCTAATAAGGGTTTTACATCTTGCATATTGAAATGTATATTCTGACATTTATGATCATAGTCTATGCAATTATAAATGGTTTCAGTATAAGACTGTCTGTGTGGTGTTTTGACAAGAAATGGTGGTTGCATTCTTATAATGGAAAGACTACGTATGGCTTATGTTTTATAAATTGCTATATATATGTATACCGATCTAATTCAGACTTCAAGTCTATTCTCAGGAAATCTATACCCTTATCCATCTCAGGTAATACCCTGGATAGATCTCCCCATAGAGACACCCTTCTTGGAAAGCTTACCAAGAACCCAAAAAAGGATTTGAAGGTGAAAGTCTTAGTAATCCTACATGAGGAAGAATGGTCCTCTTAAAAACCTGATATTTCAACATTTCGACACACGAGGTATCCAAGTGCGAGCCCTCTCATACTCGCAAGTCCTGAAACCTCGATTTGCAAAATCCCAAAATAGTTTTAAAGTGTGGATAAGTATCGATTGACGGACGAGATCCTGTCGAAAGGTCTAAGGTTAGTCATGACCGTTAGATTGGAGGAAGAAACGAGGGCGTTAAATTCCTTAACCCTTTTCTTTTATCTTCATGAGTAGCGAAGAAATTAGGACCGTAGATCCCCAAGGTCCATGGGAGTATCTGGATCGTCCTTTTTTAATTGCACATGGTGGTTGGTAAGCGTTTCATCATTTTGACACTCAAGGAATCAAAGGGCAAGAACCCTAGTCATCGCGAGTCGTGAAATCCCGATAACCGAAATCCCAAAATATTTTTAAGTGTGAATAAGTTTGAGAAAGCCGAGATTTGAACGTGACCATTGATCATCCTTAAAAGATCATAACAGTTGATCGTGGGTAAAGGTCGCAGTCGTCCATCGGAGGGACACATGGTTGTCGGTCGACATTTTGGCATTTCAGCACTCGGAAAACCAAAGGGAAAGAACCCTTGTCTTTGCAAGTCACGAAATCCCAGTACCCAAAACCCCAATGTGCTCTGTGGTAGAAAGGAAGAGATCTGGACTGTTGGTTTTCCACGTCCAGGGAGCAGCAGGAGAGTGCACAATGTAGGACAGATCTGAACCGTCAGATCTTAGTCAAAGATGCCGACAGCCATTGGATTTGTCAGGAGATGCATGAGGGTTAAGCCTTCATGAACAGAGGCGAAAGTCCCCAAAGAGGAGTTAGTATCGGGATTTCAGACTTTGGGATTTTAGAGGTCTCAAGGACAAGAGATTGTGACACTGCATGGTGGAAGTCTCGAAATAGATCTGGATAATCCAATTAAGGGAGGACACGTGTCATGAGATCACCCATTTCAGGGATTAAACATCAGGAAACAAAAGAGGAAGGTGAGCATTATGACTTCGCACCTAGCGAAGTCCCGAAACGATCTGGACCATCCATCAGTGGAGGACATGTGGTGGAGATCTAGAGTCCATCGGTATTTTAGATACTGAGGATTTCAATTAACAAAGGATTTGTGTCACTAGGAGTCGCAAGTCGTGAAATCATGAAACGACAAGGACCGTCCATCTAAGGGAGGACACGTGGCAACAATCCATTATTTTGGGGAATATTCTGAAAGGAAGAGTCCATTGGGATTTCAGAAATTAGGAATTTGGGAGTCCCATTGACAAGAGGTCAGGCTCTCGTATTGATAAATCCTAAAAGAAATAGGATGGAGGTCTTATGAGGAGTGGTCACCTGGATCAGGGCATAGCCAGGAGGGCTTATGTGACAAAGGACATTTCAGGAAATCAAAAATCGGGAATTTGGGACTCCCATTGACAAGAGGTTGGTCTCTCGTATTGATAAATCCCGAAGGGAATAAGATTGCGGTCTTATGAGAAGTGCTCATATGGGCCAAGGAATAGCACAGGAGGCTTATTGCTAATCGAAACCTTTTCGGCATTTCAACATTTCGGGGTTTGCAGAGTCAAAAGACTTGAAAGACGCCTAGTTGTTTGGCCAGTGGTCATAACCGACGATCACATGGAGGTGGAAAAGGGAATAGCTATCCTACGCTAATCCCCCATAGGACTTCAAGTATTATGTCCCTCGATAAAAGGCGAAAAATTTATTATGCCGTAGTGGGTGTGTTACACAACGTTGGGGATATCAGCAAGGCTGAAAGTGAAAATGAAGTTGGAAATGAGGGAGAAAAGGTCACAACTGAAGATGCAATGTTAAGCCCTAATATTGGCTCATTACCCCTTAATTGGGGCATATTAGATTAGTAATGTTATTTTATTTATGTCGACTCTAGGCCATTAGTTGTAATTATACCTCCTAGTCTCCTATATATACAAAGGAGACATTTTCATTTTGGATCATCTTGTACTTGAACAT
>CBVK0102997315.1:0-18209 GCA_900067695.1 Picea abies | reverse complement strand
GGAGTAGTGGAGGTGGAGGGTTTGTCAAAAGAATTATGTTGGCAGTGTTTTCTGGAAGGGTGTCATATGTATTGGATCTAATTATTAGACTAGTTGTCTCATTACACATAAGGACATGGGCACTTGTGGAAGCATCCATGTTTGGAGGATGACCCGCATTTCCCCCTTGCGGAGGGGTGTGATTGTGGAAAACCATTTGTTGCTACTGAGGCAAGAAAGGGTCGATTAACATTATAGGTTAGGAGGTTGCCTTTAAAAACTTTGTGAATTTCTCACGATGGGGACAATCCTTTGTATAATGGCCATCTCCACAAATAAAGCAGGGAAACTTCACATTTGTTTTCGGCTTGTTTTTAGTAGTTGTTTAGGGTTTTTTACTCCCCTGTTGGTTAGAATATTTTTTGGAGTTACCTTTATTTTTCTTCCTGCCTCCAGGTTATTGAGACAAATCCGATTGAACCACATTCAGCTCAGAGGACTGTGTAGGAGAAGGAATAGATTTGGTGTTCGTAACAATCAGTGATGAGGTTAGGTGTCCTTGTTTCCCATTCGATTGGGTTGAAAATTGTGATTTTATGGAACCTATCATGCCATCAGTATGGGATTCTGGTGTTGGTCTTGAAGGATCATTTGAAAAACAAGGAGCATTAGGAATTAGATCATAAAGTGTGTTGGACTGGGAATACACCAGGTCCAAATATTGAGCACGATTGATCGCTTTCTCTTCAGTGACAAAACCTCCCATGCCGACATCTCTAGCAATGGGTGGTAAGAGTGACTTAGTGAACCAATATTCTAGGAGTTGGTCTGGAATCACAACTTTAATCACCCATCATTGGTTCCTCCATTCATGAATATGATCAGATATATGAGTGGAGTTGGATTTCCTAAGCGAGGTTAGAAGCTTAGTACCAGTCTCATACCAGATTGGCAGTTGGAAATGGGTAAAAAAATGCCATAAAGAGAGAGTTAAAGTCACCAAAGGACAATCGTGTCAGCTCAATATGCCATTTTACTTCCGAACCCATGAGACTTCTTTGGAAAAGTCTTAATTGAATGGAATCATCCATCAAAGAGTTGGAAGAACACCAAATACAAAAGGTCATTAAAATATTATTGGGATCGTCTCCAGGCTTCCCGTCGAATTTTGGGATATCAAAGGATGGTTTGGAAGGAATCAATGGCCAAAACGAGGCATGTTGTATGGGAACATTAGTCAAATGAGAAAAATCATGCAGATCTAATGTAGCCAAAAAGGAAAGTTTTCAATTGGCTTTCAGACACTGGTAGTATTGATATGGCATGGTTATTCCAGTAAGACCATATATTGGTTGTGATGGCATGGTAAAACCTGATGGTCCTCCCATATATTGTGGTTGAGAGGGTTGGGGATTAGGAAACATAGGGTTCATGGGTTGAGTGGGTAAATATCCTTGCATAGGGATGCCCATCAGGTTAGGTTGACCCCATGGAGTGTTTTCAACTCCCGGTTATGGAAGTCCAGTATAAAGGATTGTAGTAGTAGCGGTGGAGGAGCCTCAAATAACAATTTTCCCCTAGGCTTATGGCTAGTTTCTAGTAATGGATTTCCCCCAAACAATTTTTTCCCCCATGTTTAAGATTTCCCCATAGTTGAGGGTTCCCCCCCAACTATAATTAACCCCCCAGTACAAGCTTGAAAATTTTGTGTGATTGTCATTGTGTTACCAACTTGTCTGGGAGGAGGAAGAACTAAACCACTTGTCACATGGCCTAGGGAATCAACATTATTGGCCACTTGACTAGAGAGAGGTAGAAAAGGATGACCAAGTAAATCACTTGGTGTAAACATATGTGCATCTCTAGTGGTGGGAACATAACTCAATCCATGAGTGAAAGGAGTTGTGCTCATAGGTGATTATGACATAGTAATGTGCGTCAAATATGTTCCCCAAAAAGGAGAAGCACCAGAAGTAGAGGTATATGGAAAAGTAACTATTGTAGGGTCAACTACAGGATATGTAGACAGAGGGAGTGATACCACCAATGTCTCTGAATAGTCAAGTGGTATGGGATCCATGCCAAAATATTTCCTACTGAATGTATCAGGTGGCAAGTGGTAGGAAGAAAAATAATCAATATATATTATGGATGGTAGCTCAATTAGTAGTGGACTAAGAGGATCATTTAAATTGAGATTTATGGAAGGGACAAATCCTTCCTTGATAGTTTCAACCACCCCTTCAAGCTGGTCACTTAGGGGAGCTACACTCCCAATTTCAGAAGCAATATCTTTGTTGATGGTTCCTTCATTAAAATAGTTGTGTGGGGGTTCATGCCCTTTAGGAGTCAACCCTTGCATTCGATGAGATATTCATATACCTTGGTCAACCATGGTGAAAGTATAACATAAATTATGATACCTAAGGCCAACTATGAATGTTAAAAGAACACACCCCTAATAAATCTGAAGACAATCAACAAAGCAAATAGTAGGCAGAGGGATTTTCCAACAATGGGATGTCAAGGCATTAATGAAGATATGAGAAACAATTACAATAATCCTCATGCAACAATCCCCCAAGGTGAAAGTAAGATCCCACAAGCAAATACCCTCATGGTTCACTGAGGAAGATATTGAACATGTTTCACACATACCACAAGGTACCTTCCTCACAGAAGGAATCCCCCTTCTAGTCACTTATGTGGAATCCTAGGAGATGTTACTTTGTTTACCAATTCACAATAAATGGACAGAGGGGTACAATCGACAGTCAAGACTAGAAAATGGGCATGGGAATTCCAGACACAAATTAGGGGAAAAAAATAAGAAGTGGTGTCACCCCGAGGACTTTCCACTCTTCAAAACCCCAAACTTGCAATATCCCCACTAGGGAAACGAAAGAGGTGAAATCTCAATCAATCGCTTCGCTTGACCTTGTGTTTGACTCCTATGTGAGAGGAGCTTTCTTGACTAACGTTAATTGCTACTATTGGCTTTTATCTCTCTCTCTAATATTCTATGGTCTCCTTTAGTAGCCTTGGATAGTTTACTCACTTCTGCGTAATCCAAAGGCCCTATCCTTACACTACGATTGTTGTTATATAAAAAAAAGATGTCTAATTTATTTAATTAAGTTCCTTGGTTAATAATGGTTGTTTTTTACTCAATAGGTCAATGAAGATGAAATTGATGATGTTATGAATTCAATCCAAAACCATGCAAAAAGAATGAAATGCAAATATTTTGTTTCGATAAATTCTATGTGAGGAAAGGAGAGGAACTCTTTTTCTTCTTAGCACAAATAAATGCCCAATACCATGCAACTTTCACCTTTCCTTTTTAACACATGGAGAGAATTAAAATGCCAAAATAGCAAATTAATATCCCTGAAATCCTAAAACAAATGCAAGACAAGCTCTTTAAAATGTGTATCCAAGACTCCACCTATGAAAGAAGAATGCAAAAAGTTGTTGCTTCCTTATTTTTAAAGATTTAGAATTAAATGAAGAACTCAAAATATAACCTCATTTGGATTTTTCTTTCAATCAGAATGAAAGGGATCAATGACACTTGCAAAGGATCCCAAAGCTAAAGAAGATGAAGGAAACAAGCACTCAAATAAGCTAACAATAAGTAAAAGAATCCAATCACAAGGATGCCTTCAACACTTGTTACTTGCAAACAAAAACTCAAGTTTTCAATGCTCGGAAAAAACCAATAAAATGGAAATCAAGAGAAATCCCTTTTTGAAACCTTTTAAATCCGATCGAAGAAATATTGAACATCAATGAAAGAGCTGTGACATAGACAATGAATTCCTGAATATACAAAGGATCGATGTCTATCCAAAGAGAAGAAAGAACCCAATCAAAGGATGCCTAAAACGGCATATTCCAATTCGTAAATCAATAAAACAGTCCAAAGGAAAACAAGGAAGTTTGAAAAGTTTTAGAATCAAAATGATAGAGGTCAGAATGCCCAAAGGTAATAGGAGAAGGAAAAATTTAAAAGGAATTAGAAAGAATAGGAATCACTCAATTTAAAAATCAATCAAAATATTAATGAAGTAGCAAAGACTCTAATGTACAATCCTAAGAGAAAATATTGATAGAGAAAACGCAGGGCAGGGCCAAAATTCACTCAAAAAGAGGATTGTCGCCCCTGTAACACTACAAACAAGGCGATGATCAAGGCTTCATCACTCCCCAAGATACTAGGAGAGGGGGGTAATAAGGACATTATCGGCTTGTAGTCCATTATAAGGGGGATGCAGTCTAGAACTTGATGAAAAGGATAATATTTTTCCCAGATGTGATAAAGGGTTAGGTTCTTGACTCAATAAGCTTCCTGATGATGATGAAGGAAGGTGAAAATTCAAATACTATTCATACAAAAAGGATCAAGAAACAAATAAGAAATCAAAGGGATATAAAACACTAAGGAAAGATCACAATGATCAATCCTCGGTGGAGTCTCCAATTTCTGTGATGGAAAATTTTCCCCTACAGACATGTGAAACCACCCTTAGATCAAGACTCCTTTGATACAAGATAGAAGGTAACAAATGGTTTTCTACTTTCCCCTTGAATCTATACTATATGTCAACAATCAGAATGAGAAGAAAAGGATAGATGACTTACCTCTTTTCCGTCAGTTGTCCTCACTACTCCATCCCTTGATCTTTATGTCCAAGCTCTTGATGCAAGAGAATTCCTACAAGGAACAAAGAAATGCATCCTTCTTCCACGATATAATTTTAAGCAGAATAGATCTATCTATATTGAATTAGACAAAAATAGACATGCATATAGTGAAAAATATAAGCATGAGGGGAATAGGCCAAGTTATATTATGGAAAAAAATAAATAGTGAAGCGTTTACAACCTTGATGTTGATGTTGCAGTAGCTCCTCCAAGATCTCCTTCCCATCCCCTTGAATGTCACTTGATTAGCAGTATGATACTCTAAAGTTTTTCCTTCTCCTTTCACCCAAGAATGGCCTCCATTATATAGTATTTGAGGCATAACAACTATAGGATAACTTTGAGGAGAGGATGGGATCAAATGAGGATTTAACTAAACAAACAAGATTGACCTTTTCTTTGATAGAGGGTATCTTTAACCAACCTATAACAAAGTGAAAAATCTCGTAAATCACCTCTCAAAATAAGGCATGATATTTGTAACTACTTCATCGCCCCCCCAAGAACTTAGCACAGGGATAGATTATCACTCCCTTATAACTCGACAAGGAGTGATGACAAAGGTTCATCCTCCCCTCTATATGGGAAGGGGAGTGATGATCTTGAAAAAAAAGGCCAAAAACTCAAGGTGAAATATAGTATTTCGGCCTCTGAATGATAGGTTTCCCCTCCAACGTGTCTATGGATTATGACAAACACTCCCAAATGGTGATGAAATTACCATTGGATTACTGAGAGGGGGGGTGAATCAGTAATAGAGCATTTTAATCATTTTTTAACCACAATAAATAACTGTTGTTTATATTTATGATCAAATTACCATTATCATTCAAAAAGTTCATAATAAATGAACCATGAACAATGAGCAATAATACACATACACAGTAAACCAATATTTTTATGTGGAAACCCAATGCGGGAGAAAACCACATAATATTTTTTCTTATGTGTCCTTAAGAATTACATTCATTGGAATCATCAACTTCATTTGTTCTCTAGCTACAACTGGAAGGAGGCTCCAACCCCCTATATTTCAGGCTACACCATGAGGGTAGCTCCAACTCCCCAATTCTCTAGATACAACCAGAAGGAGGCTACAACCCCCTATGTTCTCTGACTACAACCAAAATGTGGCTACAACCACCTATCCTTTCCCCGTCCAACCGCCATGAAATATAAGTGTCAAATAGATGATGAAACGACTTCCACACTGTCACTGTGATATATACCAATGTAAACCTGTACTAATATGTGTCAACAACCTGTAACCAATCTGTACCAATAGCCTGTAATAAACTTGTACCAGAAATAAACCTGTACAAACAAATACCAATAGGTATGAGACCTGTATATGAGTCAGCTCACATATGTATATGACCTGACTATACTGCAACCTTCGTATGTACGTGGCATGTCTATACTGCAGCCTACATACACCTTCAGAAAGATAGGGTTTTCACTTTCTTGAAACTCACACACTTTTTTTCCTCTATCACATCAACTTGTAACATGTCACTATGAAAAAAATATAGATGTTTCCTATACATACATCATCATACATATCCCTTAACCAAGTGCATCTATGTCTCTCTATTCATGTGCCATACATGTGTATACAATCATGGTCAATTGTAATAACCCACACATGGACTATACATCAAACCCTCATCGATATGCAGCCTCAAACTACACCAAAAACTTCACCAACACATCACAACCAAAAACTCTCAACCATGTACCAAGAAATACAAGATATGCCTCAACACTCAACCCAACAAGATGTAGCAATAATGAATACCAAACATATCAGTGTTGTGTTTCTGTAGATATATCTCATACAATAAGTGTCATACAACCAATAGCCTCTCTAGGGAAAATCTTCAAACTCCCATAACCATATCTCATGTAGACAACAATATCCACTACACATAAGAAAATGACACACCTTTTGAACCTATAGATACATTTGTTGTACCTCATCATTGTAGACCTTCCTGGGAGCTTGCTTTCAAAATCTAAGAACCTGACACTCTCAAAAACTCAATATTTCATGGCTTATCCCAATTGTACGTGCCCTCCTTCACTTCCATCCCACGTATGTATGCGACCTCTTCCACTATATCTCATGTACACCTAAAAAAACTAGGGGTTTTTCAGTATTTATGCAACTTTGAAACTTTCACCGTCAACCCTTCGTTCTACCACAAACTTGTGTAACTTCAGATGTATCAATGAGTACCTACAATAAACCTTACAAAATAATAGATATTTAATGTTCTCAATAGGTGCTAATAGGAGACCCTTTCTCTCTCATTTATACTCTCCAAGTAGCTTCCTCAAGGGGTTACCTTCTAACTAACATTACCCAACTTCCTTCTTTTAGGGCTAACCCAGTTCTAACCACTTTTCCACTTACAACCACTTTATCCACAAATAGTAGACTCACCACTTCTAGTTTTAACTAATTTATTTTTTATTTTTTTCTTTTTGTAGCAACTTAACTCATGGTTAACTCCTAGTTACAACCACTTTGACTAGTAAACTTCTTCTAGGAGATTCTAGAATAAATTGAATTCTTTGACCTTCTAGGGGCTTCTAGATAAATCATGAGGGTTCTCCAACTTCACAAGGCCATAACTCTCTAACCATGAGGATTTGTGTAATGTTCCACATATCATCGAAAATGGCACGACGTGTACTATCCATATAGAATAGTCCTACCCGCAAATAAATTGATCTTCATGCCTTTGAACCTCATACAAACTTGAGTCCCTTAACAATATTGTTGGGGCTACTAGATATTTCTATCGGACTTGCTTCAAGGGTTGACATCAATGACAACCAACCCAATTAATCAACAATATCCCCCTTTGGCATTGATGGAAACACTTTGATGCAACACTGAAGTCATATCGCTCATTGGTGCAACCCCCCTTCCCTCCCGGGGATTTCACGACCTCTCAGTCTTGGATCTTCAAATCCCTTGAATCGAATTGGTTCTTTGGGTCTTCAATAGACCCAGAACAAGTGACACACATGTCCCTTTGATGTTACCTGCAAGTTCAGATTACCCTCAACACTGCTCTCTGGCGCCTGGAAACACCAACTTTTTGAGTACTAGATTCATGCTAGACTCTTCCTCCTATATGACCATGTGCTATGATCGTGGGTCAAATATTTGTAACTTTGGGCTTCGGAGATATAGCGACCTTTGCCTTTGGTTCTTTCTGAATCGCTTTCCTCTGAAACGTGTAGATCTTCGCCACATGTCCTTCTGGATCCAACGGTCCAGATTCACTTCACTCTTCGTGACTTCACAAAGATGGCCCTTTGCTCCATGCGATCCTTTCGAAGCTCTCTCTCACAAAATCTCAAATCTGCTACCAAATCCCTCCAGATGATCAATGTTCAGTATCTACTTTGGGCTTCAAATCTTCGAAAATATTTCACTTCACTCAACTAAAATCTCCCGGAGAATGATTTCTATGGACTTCCAGATCTCTTGCCACCTATCCCTCTGGATGATGGGTGGTCACGCTTCACTTTGGGACTTCACTACCCCATTCTCTTGTCGATGTCTGGACTCTGATCTGATGGTCCAGATCTTGCCTCCTATGGTTGATCTGTCGACTGTTGTATCTCCTCCACTTAAGCTTTGGCTTCCTCCCAAAATTGGGGGAAATGTCTAAGTATCAAAGGTTCCGGCCTTTGATTTTCCCCCTGTGAGCCTGAATGATGGGTCTCGATAGTGTTTTTCCTCATGATCTTTGGGACTTGAAATAAGTCCTCTTCCGATGCACACCTTGTGCTATCTCTTCTGAGCTTTGAACCTTCTCAGTATCCTAGGGGTCTCAACCCTCTACTTCCTTCAAAGGATTTTTTGGTGCCCTCCTGGAAACTCAATGCTCTTCCTCCCGATCTTGTAAGATGAAATTGCTTTACCTTTGGTGCACTCCTTATGCTTGAATGAGCCTTCAAATGGTTTTCTTTCAACACTTTGTCTAAGTGTTGGTTTGGTGCACTTCTTGCACAAAACTTCCTCTTGCTTCCTGAAATCCTTTAGATTTACCGAAGCAAATCCTACATCCGCTCAATGCACACTTGCATAGCTTATTTTCCTCATAGTGTTCAGTAACTCTGGGTTTTCCTCAAATTCTCCAACACTTCAGGACGTGTTGGTTCTATGCACTCCTTGCACCTTCTCAATGCCCTCATGACAGAGTTTTGCAAAGTATTCAACAACTATGTGCTACGCTTACTCCTGCGCAAACGTTTCCCCAAGGTATTTCACAACCTTGAGTTGTAATTGATCTATTGTGCCCTCCTAGCACATTCTTCTCTGACTAGAAAGAGTTTAGATGCACACTCCTTGTGCTGGCTATAGAGTTTCCAATACTCTGTTGTGCACTCCTTGCACAACCTAAAGAACCCGGAACAAATTAACAAAATTCACAGATAGTAAATTTTATCCTTATCTTTCAGATGGAAACTAACACACACCTACAACATAACTTCATATAAACAAAAATGACATTCATAAACAAACATCCACTACACGGGAATTTGTAAACAGTTAAATATGTTCTTTCGTATTAATATCATAATTCCAATTACAATGTATGAGCTTGGACTGCAACTGAGTCTCGGCTCTTATATCCTCTGTTTGGATTACAATAATTTACAATCGATATTCATAAGCCTCTACTGGGAATATTTTACAAGGATTTATACAAGAGGGGCTCAATGAGCTTTCCCTCCAATCTACACTGGTGGTGTCTAATCACCATCAAAATGCCTATCTACTGAGTCAGATTACAATAAGTGGAAACTCTAGTCTGAATTAGATATTGATCTCTCCTACTGTCAGCCACTTAAGGCGACCTTATCTACAACCTATATGAAGGAATGACTTGGCTCTTCTCAAGCCTTACAACATTTACTTGCATCAATTACATTTAAAATTTAAAATTTGAGGGAAAAATGAGAGGGTTGGCACCTCTCCCTTCCTTGGATATGCACCAATGTGTTGAATAGTTGGCACGTGATGAGGTGGAGCGATGCTCCTGCATCACTCATGATCCCCATAGAATCATGCCTCTGTGCTATCTCTCCAAGCATCTAACTCTCTACACATGCATATGAGAAAAATATCCCCCCTTGACATCAATGGAAAACATAAATTCTAGTCAGGGTTGCTCCCTGACTGAAATCTTCTTGAAATTTATCCCCCAATATGAACTTTCCTCTTTATCGTGCTTCCTTGTGTAAATCTAACACATATAAGAATAAAATTCAAAATTCAATGTGGGGAAGAAACTATGCCAAGTTTTTGATGAAGATACTCAAAGGATTCCCTTGGAAATGGTTTTGTAAAGATGTCTGCAATTTTTTCTTTGGTGCCAACATACTCAACTCAAATGTTCTTCTATGCAACCTGTTCTCGTAGAAAATGATACTTGATTGGAATTTTCTTCGTCTTGGAGTGCATCACTGGATTCTTTGAGATATTTATGGCGCCTGTATTATCACAATATATCATAATGGGCTCATTATACTCAACCTATATATTTTTCAAAGTTTTTTTCATCAATAGAACCTGTGTACAACATGTTGTTGTTACAATATACTCTGCTTCGGTTTTAAGCAATGATATTGATGATTTTTTCTTGTTTAGCCAAGATACCAAACACTTAGCCAAGTAGAACATTGCTCCACTTGTACTTCTTTGGTCAACAATGCAACCTACCCAATATGTGTATGTGTAGGCAATAAGTGATATATCTTTTCCTTTTGGATACCATAATCCAAAATATTTTGTACGTTTGAGATATATGAATATCCTTTTTACCGCTAGAACATGTGATTTCTTTGGTGTCGCTTGAAATTGTGCCACCTATCTACCTTCTTTCATTACATATGGTCTGGATGTTTTCACATAAAGTAAGTTTCCAATCATTGACCTATACTACCTTTGATATGTAGACTTTGAATCATCATCTTTACTTAACTTACAACCGGTCTGCATAGGAGTATTGACTAGTTTGCAATCTTCCACTCTGAACCTCTTTAGCATTTCTATGATATACTTGGTTTGAGAAATAAAAATGGCTTGGCTTCTTTAACATATCTGAAGACCCAAAAAGAAGGATAATTCTCCAAGTAATGACATTTCAAATTAATTCTACACATCCTTTGCAAATTTCTGGCTCATCATGTCATCATCACTTTCAAAGATAATATCATCAACATAAACTTTAATTAACGAAATGTTATCTTGATTTACCTTGATGTAGAGGTTGTTGTCTGTATTTCCTTTCCTGAACCCTTGTTGTTGTAAATATCTATGCACTTTGGAATACCATGATCTGGGGGCTTGTTTGAGACCATACAAGGCCTTATTCAACCTGCAAACATAATTTTCATTTTTTGACAAGTGAAATCCTTCTGGTTGTTCAATGTAGACTTCTTCTTCTAGATCCCCATTCAGGATGGCTAATTTCACATACATCTAATACACTTTAATATTCTTGGAGCATGCATAATCTAGAATCAATCTAATTGCTTCCATTCTGGCAACTGGGGAAAACATCTCTTCAAATTAGATACCTTCAACCTGACCATATCCTTTACATATCAATCTAGCTTTGTTCCTGGTAACCTGTCCATCTTCATTCAATTTTTTTCTGAAGACCCACTTTGAATCGATCACATTCTTGTACCTTGGCCTTGGAACTAATTCTCAAGTTTCATTCTTCTCTATCTGATCCAAGTCTTCATCCATGGCTTTTATCCAAAATTCATCCTTGTTGGCTTCTTCAAAGTTGCTTGGCTCAATCGAGAATAAGAGTGCTAGATGCAGTTGTTCTGGTGAATGCATTATTCTTCTAGTCTCAACTCCTACATCCTTGTTCCCAATAATATGATATGATGGATGGTTATTCTGTATTCATTTGTTAGGTGTCTTTAGAGGTACTTAAAGATCTTGATTTTCTTGTTCTTCTGCTTCTAATTGGTCTTCTTGATATTCCCATTTTTCTACTTCTTCATCCTTTGCTTCTTCTTTGTGAACCTGTTCCATTGACTCCTTTTCTTCTTCCTTTATTTTTCATCCACTTGTCTCATCAACTGTTACATTGATGCTTTCCACAATGTTTTTTAGCCTTATATTGAAACATGTGTATTCTTTCCTTGTGCTCGAATACCCAACAAGTATGCTTTTGTCCACATGAGAATCTAACTTTCTCATTCTTCCATCTTCTCTTTTAATGTATCATTTGCTTCCAAAAACTATGAAGTGCTTCACATTCGTTGGTCGTCCTTTCCATAGCTTGTACGTAGTTTTATCATTGTTGTTTCTAAGCATTACTTTATTTTGAATATGAATTGTTTAATGCATTGTATGTGTCCAAAAGATGTTTTTCAACTTAGAATCCATTAACATAGTTCGAGCCATTTCTCGTACTTTCTTGTTCTTCCTTTCGACAAATCCATTCTGTTGTGGTTTCCTAGGAAAAAAGAGTTGCCTTTTTATCCCATGCTTGCTGAAAAAATCCATAAATTCCTTTGAAGTAAACTCTCTTCCATTATCAGATCTCAAACATTTGATTTTTGAATCCATTTCATTTTCAACCATTTCTTTATATATATTGAAGTTCTTGAATTCTTCTGACTTATTTTTGAGAAAATAAATTGCAGTCATCCTTGTATAATTATCAACCAATAACATAAAATATTTCTCACTTTTTAAACCCTTTGTTCTAGTTGGTCCAACTAGATCAGTATGCACAATTTCCAATGGTCTTGTTGTGGATTATTCCTTCGATTTGAACTTGGTATTTGTTTTATTTCCTTGTTGAAAATGCTTACCTAAGGTGTTGGTTGGCTTCGTGATCTGGGAATTTCTCTGACCACTTCCTTTTTGCTAACTTTGAAGAGGTTATCAAAGTTTATGTGACCCATTCTTCTGTGACATATCCAAACTTCATCTTCCTTTCCTAGACAACATTTTTCATTTCCAATTTCACTTAATACATATATGTTGCTCGAAGTTCTTACGGTCGTTGCAACCAATATGCTTGAACCTAATTTTCTTATCTCGCACTTCTATGAATCAAACACAAGTTTGTGACCTTGACCAGATGAATAGTTTGTCAAGTGAGTTGTTCCAAATGTTTTTCTTTTGAATTTTTTTTCTCAATGTGACAATATTTGCTTCCAAGGCTCCAATGATCTTGTCTTTTTCTTCGATCCATTCTTTGAGTGATTCTTCAATTATTTTTTCTTCTTTAACTTGGATTTTTAATTTAGTGATCATATGCTCTAGTTCTTCGGAGTTTGAATTTTGAGTTTCCTCTTTTCTTTTCATTTTTTCCTGTAGCGACTTGTTTTTCTTCTTTTCCCTTTTTATAACTTCTATGGCACTCAACAATTATTCTCTATAGTCAACTTTTGCCTCTTCATATTCACCTTCGGTTCCTTCTTCATTGGAATATTCTATTGCCATGAATAGAACCCTTTTTGTATCACTTTCACTGTCTTCATCTTTGTCTGATGAGGTGTTGTCTTCTTTGGTGCAAAATATTTTCTTGAGAAATTTATTTTTGGTTCTTTTGCCTTTGTATATTTGTTTGATATTTGAATCATCTTCTTCATTCCTTTTCTTTTTCTTGAGCGGACATTTTCTAGCAAAATGACCAATACAATCACAATTAAAACAAATCAATGGAAGCTTACCTCTATATTTACCATCGGTTCCCTTTTTCAGTCTCCTAACGAAGTTGGCTACTTATTCATCGTCTTTTGATATGTCATTGTTGTTTCTATCCGACTTTGCCTTTTTCTTTCTCTTCTACTTTGAATTATTGGATGCTTTGAATGTTTCTTCTTTTGTAACTGGATTCTCCTGTTCATTTCTCATTTCATAGGCTGTGAATATTCCATGTAGCACATCCATGCTTATTGAATCCAAATATTTTCTTTCTTCTAGAGTTGAGATCTTAGTATCAAATCCCTTGGAAGAGATCTTAGTACCTTTTGAACAATTATAGATTCATCAACTTCTTCTCCCAATCATCTAATTGAATTCACTATTTCATTGACTCGTAAAAAGTAGGCTGCAATATTTTCATCTTCCTTCATCTTCAACTTTTCAAATTGACCTCTGTAAGTTTGAAGATTTGCTACCTTGAATTTTGTTACTCCTTCATAAACATTATGAATTGTGTCCCAAATATCCTTTATGGGGTTGCAATGCATAACTTTGACATATACTGAATCAACCAGACCATTCAAGAGTGCAATTTTGGCTTTCGAATTATTTATGTCGAGTATCTTTCCATTTTCATTTGTTGGAGGAATGACATGTTCTTTATAACCATCTACAATTGATTGCCAGACTTCAAATCCTTGTGCGTGTACACACGTTTTCATCCTTTTGCTCTAAAATGCATAGTTTTGTCCATCAAACTGTGGTATTCCATTTTTATAGATTTTTTTCTCTGGATGATATACCTTATAGTGGTTAACCCAATTCCTAAAGGAACCTGCTCTAATACCAATTGTTGGATTACTGAGAGGGGGGGTGAATCAGTAATAGAGCACTTTAATCCTTTTTTAACCACAATAAATAAGTATTGTTTATATTTATGATCAAAATACCATTATCATTCAACAAGTGAAGAATAAATGAACCATGAAAAATGAACAATAATACGCATACACAACACACCAATATTTTTACATGGAAACCCAATGCGGGAGAAAACCACAAAATGTGTTTTCTTATATGTCTTTAAGAATTACATTCATTAGAAGTAACAACTTCCTTTTTTCTCTAACTGCAACTGGAAGGAGGCTCCAACCCCCTATATTTTCAGGCTACAACCCAAGGGAAGCTCCAACTCCTTAATTCTCTAGCTACAACCAGAAGGAGGCTAAAACCTCCTATGTTCTATGGCTACAACTAGAAGGTGGCTACAACCACCTATCCTTGCCCCGTCCAACCGCCCTAAAATATAAGTGTCAAATAAACGATGAAACCATTTCTACACTGTCACTATGAGATATACCACTGTAAACCTATACCAATTTGTGCCAACAACTTGTAACCAACCTGTACCAATAGCCTATAATCAACCTATACTAGAAATCATCATGTACCAATAAATATCAACATGCACCAACAAATATCAACATGTGCGCAACCTATATATGTTGCAGCTTGTCTCTGTATGTGACCTTTATATACAGCAGCTGACATATGTATGTGACCTGTCTATACTACAGCCTGCGTACATATTTATAAAGATAGGGTTTTCACTTTCCTGAAACTCAGACACTTTGTTTCCTCTGTCACATCAACTTGTAACCTGCCACTGTGTCCAAACTGTAGTTGTTCCCTTTGCATACATCATCATACATATCCCTTAACCAAGTGCATCTATGTCTCTCTAGTCATGTGTCATACATGTGTATACAATCATGATCAAGTGTAATAACCCTCACTGATATGAAACCTCAAACTACACCAACAACTTCACCAACACATCACAACCAAAAACCCTCAACAATGTACCAAGAAATACAATATATGCCTCAACACTCAACACAACAAGATGTAGAAATAATGAATACCAAACATACCAGTGTTGTATATTTGCAGATCTAGCTCATATAATAAATGTCATACAACCAACAACCTCTCTGGGGTAAATCCTCAAAATCCCATAACCATATTTCATGTAGACAACAATATCCACTACACACTACACATGAGAAAATGACATACCTTTTGAACCTGTAGATAGATATGATGTACCTAATCACTGTAGACCTTCCTCAGAACTTACTTTCAGACTTTGATAACTTGACACTCTCAACAACTCAAACTTTCATGGATTTTCCCAACTGTACGTGCCCTCCTTCACTTCCAGCCCATGTATGTATGTGACCTCTTCCACTACATCATGCGTACACCTCAAAAACTAGGGGTTTTTTAGTATTTCTACAAATATGAAAATTTCTCCATCAACCCTTCTTTCTACCAGAGACTTTCTTAACTTTAGATGTATCAATGAGTACCTAAAATAAATCTTACAAAATAATAGATATTCAATGTCCTCAATAGGTTCTAATATGAGACCCTTTCTCTCTCATTTATACTCTCTGGGTAGCTTCCTCAAGGGGTTACCTTCTAACTAAATTTACCCAACTTCCTTATTTTAGGGATAATCCACTTCTAACCATTTGTTCACTTACAACCTCTTTATCTAGAAATAGTAAACTCACCACTTCTAGTTGCAACTAATTTATTTTTAATTATTTTCTTTTTGCAACAAATTAACTCATGATTAACTTCTAGTTACAACCACTTTGACTAGTAAACTTCTTATAGGAGCTTCTAGAATAAATTGAATTTTTCGACCTTCTAGGGACATCTAGATAACTCATGAGGGTTCTCCAACTTCACAAGGTCATAACTCTCTAACTGTGAGGAGTTATGTGACATTCCACATATCACCAGAAATGGAACGACATGTACTATCCATCTAGAATAGTCCTACTTGCAAATACATTGATATTCATGCCTTTAAACCTCACAAAAACTCGAGTCCCTTAACCATATTGTTGGGGCTACCAAAAATTTCTACCGGACTTGCTTCAAGGGTTGAAATCAATGACAACCAACCCAATTAGTCAACAATTATGACACTCAAGTGCAACACTTGATAAAGTGTGACGCTTAAGTGTGACAAATAGGTGTGTAACAATGGCTAAATGCATGTTGCATTCAAAAGGTCTAAAGAAAATATTTTGGACTAAAGAAATTTGGTGTGACAATGTTACTATATATATATATTCTATTTAACCAAGAACACCCATGCATTTTATCTTATTAACCAGGGTTCCAATATACATGTGAGATGTTGTGCACTATGTGTGCGGGCTACAAATTCCTATCTTGCACTAGTTTCCTAATATTCTTCTACAAGAAGGAAATTACATTTATATCTAGGAAATGAAATGACATTGCAAAAAATCAAACACACCACACTTGTGGAAAAGTAAAGAAACCACACTTGAGAAAAATAAACACACTTGAGTTAGCATGAATGATTGTCTTAGTTCAAGTAGTCATTGGCCCTGTGAAGTAATGCACAATGTTACTGTGCTCTGTTTGACCATTGATATTATAATTTATCATTGTGCATAGATATACACTTCTCAATTGATCATGAATTAACAAGTAAATGTAGAAAAAAACATATAAAATAGTTTAAGTTATAGGAATTAAAAAGAACATGTAATATATGGAAATAATCTACAGATCCACAACTTTTAAATGAAATGGAACAAAATCAAAGTAAAAATACACATGATAAAATAAATAAAATGTGTTTACATCAAATACAACTATCTATAGATCCACAACTCATATTCTCTAGAGTGGGCCCCCTCTAGAGAGAAGGGAGATGAGATCTATTACAACTACCATAAATTTTTAAATCAGAACTTACGCATTCAAAAGAATAACTAGCAAGTGTAACAGAGGTCTAGGGACTCTGACTTTTTTATTCCATAAATCCAAATCTCTTACATCATATCTTTGAACACACTACAACAGAACAAGAAATTAGCGTTGAAAATTAGTGTATTTTACTCCATGAAACAGACACCTTTTATGGAGCAAAATTGGATGCAATATGGACTTTTTATAATTGCGCCAGATTTAGCACCGGAATTAGAGCCAGATTTAGTGATGAAAAAATAACGTCATGTTTATTGTCAGGTTTCGCACCAGCATTAGCACCAGAATTAACACCAAGTTTAGCGCTAGAATTAGCGCTAGGTTTAGTGCCATTTGTTTCTTCCAATTTTGCTTCTGATATGCCTTCTAATTTTGCTTCCATTTTTGCGTCTGGTTTGGCTTCCCGTTTTACATCAAATTTTTCTTCTGATATGGCTTCGAATTTTGTTTTCATTTTGGCGCTAAGAATAGCACCAGGTGTTGCTTCCAGTTTTTCTTCTAATATGCCTTCCAATTTTGCTTCCTTTTTGGCTTCAGGTTTAACTTCTTGTTTTTCTTCTGACGTGGCTTCCAGTTTGGCTTCTGGTTTGGCTTCCAGTTTTACATCTATTTTTGCTTCTAGTTTTTCTTCCTGTCTTACTTCTCATTTTTCTTCTGGTTTGGCTTCTAGTTTTGCTTCCAGTTTTTCTTCTAGTGTGGCTTCTAATTTTTCTTCCAATTTGGCTTCCATTGTTGCTTCCTTTCTTGCTTCCAAAAATGCTTCTTGGTTTGCTTACAGTTATTAATTTAATATGTTTTATTTCAATTTAATTAGTTAAATATATCATGTCTCTTAAATAACTTATATGATTATATAGGAAGCCATATAAATTCATTTGAAATATTTTATAGGATAAAATTTATAAATATTTTTTTAGGGAAAAAAACATCCATACAAATTAACAACATCATTATACTTATTAAATCTCCCTCGAAATAGAATCTACAACATCTAGTA